>APFE030067111.1:61071-86817 GCA_000404065.3 Pinus taeda | reverse complement strand
ATCCCTTGTAGGTTGGGGGAAAGGGGGTTAGAGTTGCGAGACATAAAATTTAAACATCGATAAATCTGGCATGTTATCCATAACTATAATATCTTGATTGGATGTTTGACATACTAATATGATTTAACTTAAATCAATTTCTTCTAAGAGTTGGATTTCACACTCCTATTGTGTATTGATACTATTATACATAACAACCCCATGTTTGACCTATACATGAACTCTAATTGGTTTTGCAAATTATTTAATGTTGAATCAAGTTAATATGGAAATTTACAAAAAAAATGAATGTTGTTGGAGGCCTTGTAATAGAATACTTCCAAATTTAATGAAATATGTGTTTCTTCACTCTTGGAATGTGGAATGGGTTGTAAATGAGGTGAAATATCTTCATATAGACTCCTTTTTTATTTTTGCTTGATCCATAACCCATTTTCTTATGTTTTGTCGTTGACACTTTTTCACAATTAATAGACTCTGACCTTTTTGGTTGCATCCTTAAAATTGGTTGAAATAATGATTTTCTTTGATAACTTTTTGCAGGGATCGCTGTGATATGCTCTGGCAAAGGAGACCAAGGTTGCGCTTGGAGATTTCAAGGATTGAAGTTTTTGAAAATTTTTACAAAATTGAGACGACAACTTATCTTCAAAACAGAGTTTTGAAGAGAATTCATACTTTATCTGTACAATGATGAAAATTATTGAAGTGATTATCTATCAAAGACATCCCTCTGGCCTGTTGGTCTTCTAAGACTTTTCAAAAGAAAATTGACTCAACCCTAGACCTAAGACCTAAAATTTTGAAATAATGATCTTTGAAGCTTTATGACTAGACCTGAACCAGCAGTACCATGCATGAGGGGAATGAGTGACACAAACCATTCTGTCAGAGTTATGGCATGCTTAACGAAATGCAACTGATCAAAATTGATGGGACACCTAAACATGAAATGCAGAAAGAGCTTTGATCTCTGATGGAGGGATAACTAGACCGACTCTAACATTGGCTCCAATAGGGATGGTAGCTCCTTGGAGATGCAAAGAACTACAGATCTCTGTAAGAGCTAGATAGTGCCTTCATCCATTGGGCGATGGAGTCATTATTCCAACATAAAATCTTGAGAATTTGACTGAAAAACCAAAAACCGTTTTGACCAAACTAGACTCGAAACTAAAAGATTGAGACAACTGACTTGACAAACTTAGACTAACTAACCTTCATTTTCAGAATTATAGCCTTCACCTCGGGCCCCAGACTAAAGATGATAAGTTAGTTTACATGTGCAATAGAACAAAAGTAAAATGATATGTACAATGATGATGAAATGAGCAGAAAATACTCAGAAGTAGTATCTCTTTAACAACCAACCATTAATCGGCCCTCCACGACATTCATCTCCATTCATTTCTTTGAGAAGGAAAGCGTTTTGGCCATGATATGCTGCAATCTTGTAAGGACCCTTCCATAAATTTTGAAATTTGCCATCCTTTCCCTTGTCTTCATGTCGAGCACCCCACCTCAAAACTACCTCATCTAGCTGAAATGTGTCCGCCTTTGCTTTCCAGTCATAAATATTTTTGATGCGCTCCTGCAACTTGCAAGTGTTTTGAAATACCGCCTCTCGTGTCTGCTGTAAATGAATAATCTGATTAATCCTTCTCTGCATAGGATCTTCCTCACTACCAGCTTCTTGAAGCAATTTGACTACCGGGACAGTGAGCGAAGTAGGAAAAATCGTGTTTGTTCTGTACACCAACTCGAAAGGAGACATGCCAATAGACTTTTTCTGACTCACCCTATCAGCCCATAGTGCATTTATCAACTTCTTGTGCCAGCCCTTTTTACTGATTTCCAACAATTTCTTAATGATATTGACCAAAGATTTATTAGATGATTCCACCAATCCGTTTCCTTGAGGGTGGTTATGCGGTTAAATGTCCCAAACTAATATTGTACTTATAGCAAAACTCAACCATCCTTTTTGACTTAAATGCTACTGCATTATCTGTGATTAACTTACTTGGACATCCAAAACGTGACAAAATGTTGGTTTCAAGAAAAGAAATAATTACCGCATCCATAGCTTGTCGAGTAGGAATTGCTTCAATCCATTTTGTGAAGTAGTCTATGGCTGTCAATCTCCATCGATGATGTCCTGATGATGCTGGATGAATTTCCCGAATGAAATCCAATCCCCACTACTAAAAAGGTGTGCTAACTTCAATTGGTTTGAGAGGCAAAGGCTGGAGTTTCTGCTTCCCTTCAAAAATTTGGCATTCGTGACAATTTTTAACAGCCTTGTATACATCTGAAAATAATGAAGGCCAATAATATCCTGTCCTTAGAATCTTGTTTGTTGTGGTCTTCCAAAACAGATGACCTCCACAGTCCCCTCTATGAAAGTCTTCCAAAACTCTTTTGGCTTCCTCCTCTACCAAACAATTCAATAACATTCCACCAGGGTCTTTCCAAAACAATG
Source organism: Pinus taeda (assembly GCA_000404065.3). NCBI lineage: Eukaryota > Viridiplantae > Streptophyta > Pinopsida > Pinales > Pinaceae > Pinus > Pinus taeda. The sequence goes on along the minus strand of APFE030067111.1, from coordinate 84,335 downwards.
CTGAATCTAGTATGCAGAATTTTGCAGCTTTCAATTTCAATGTTCTACTTCTGTTTCTAGAAATTCCGGGAGGTGAAGACAAATGTTGAAGTACATATAAAATGTCAGCGTACCAAGGAGAGGAAAGGAACATTTCAAATACCTGAACGGATGAATTCTCCTCATCTTCATCAGACATGGCAGTAATCAAATTTATGTCTAGAACTTGCAAATTCGTTTCAGCCATTAACTTGGCGATTCCTTGACCTTTGATCAACTTGGTGGGTTTAATCTCTACATCATACTCTAACAACGCAGCAATCCACTTACCCCATCTGCCTTCTGGATCTGCCTGTACTAAAATATCTTTAACTGCTGCATTAGAAACATAAGCTAAAATATGGGAATGCAATATATACACATGGAAATCTTTCAAGGCCTTTACAAGCGCAAGTGCTTGCTTCTCAATGATGTTATATTTCAATGCTCCATCTCTTATAATCCGACTGAAAAAGCAATGGGATTTTCAACACCTTCCCTCTTCTGCATTAATACAACTGTCAAAGTGTGCTCAGAAGCAAATGAGAACAAAATAAAATCATGCGTGTAGTCTGGACTGATCAAAATAGGAGCTAAAGAAAGAGCTAACTTCAATAAATTAAATGATTTCACCGCCTCTTCGGTCCACTTTACCTAACTATCCTTCTTCAGCATGCTTGTGATTTCTCTAAGATGTTCCACTAGATTTGGAATGAAGCGATGCAGAAAATTTAGTTTACCATTAAAGGACTGTATTTCTTTCTTGTTCCGAGGTTGTTCAATTTGCTGAATGGCTTCAACACGTGTAGGGTCAACATGGAAGCCGTCTTTAGATACGATGTGGCCAAGAAGTTTGCCCTCATCCATGGCAAAAAGACTCTTTTTCAGATTCAGCGAAATGCCATATTTTCTGCTCTTTTGGAAAACAATTTTCAAATGATACAAATGTTCCTCATCAGAATTTGAAAACACAGTTAAGTCACCAAGATAAACAACTAAAAATACATCTTTCTCATTGGCGAAAGCCATGTCCATTGCGCTCTGAAAGGTGGCTCCTGCATTTTTTGAACCAAACGGCATCTTTGCATAATGAAATGTTCCCCATGGATTTGTGAACGCTGTCTTGTCATGGTCATCTTCATGCACTATAATTTGATTATATCCTGAATAGCCGTCGAGTAGTGACATCCTTGATGCTCCAACTACTTGCTGCAATATATGGTCCATTTTGGGCAGCGGATAATTTTCTTTTAAGGACACCTTATTCAAATTTCTGAAGTCAATACATAAACGGATCTCACATGTTTTCTTTCTTACAGGCACCAAGTTTGATATCCAATTTGAAAATCGGATAGGCACAATGATTCCTGACTTATACAATCTATTTACCTCTTTTTTTATTGATGGTAGCAGCTTCGGATTGATTCTCCTCAACTTTTGACGAAAAGGCTTCTGATTTGACTTAATAGGAATAGTATGTTGAATGATATTTGTGTCATATGTTTTTAAATCTGAGTAATCCCATGCAAAAACATCATAAAATAAAGACAACAATTTCACATATTCTGCTTTTACCTTTGGTAACAATGACTTTGATAGATTTACCCTCTTGGGATTCTCAGATGTCCCAATGTTTACCTCTTCAACACCTTTTTCAGTTGGTCTCAATGTCGGTTTGCGGGCCACATCATCTTGGTCAAACAACTCCTCTAAAGGAATCAATCCCTTAGGAATAATGTTATTTTTAAGTTGTAACACTTCCATTTGATTTACTTGTATATTATCACTACCATCATCATGTTCAGTATCTATTGAGGTATCTTTGAACTTACCCTTATTTTGCAGAAACTGATTAATCTCTTCATCATCTTGAAATACTTGCCAACATCGCTGATTGTCTGGAACGGTGGGACGGTGTTTCACATGAATCTCAAACTTGTTGCTAGAATTCATTGGAATTTTTAAATTGCTTGCTGCCTTAGCAAGTCCATCAGCAACACCATTTTGTATGCGAGGCACACATGTCAAGGTATGATCAGAAAATAAATTTAAAATATCTAAGACTGCATTTTGATATGCCCTCATGTGAGGATGCTTGGCATGAAACTCACCCTTAACTTGCTTTATCACCAACTCGGAATCACCATAGACTGCAATCTTCTTTGCTTTCAGCTTTCTAAGAATCTTAAGGCCATCAATGAGAGCCTCATATTCAGCCTCATTATTTGAACAATCAAATGCTAGTTTATAGGAACACACTCTCACCTTGCTTGGAACTTTTTCTTGAGAGGAAAAGGGACTTCGAATCCACACACCAATACCAGCACCATCACTACCTACTGCACCATCAAAATCCATGGTCCAAAGACCATCTTCATCTTCTTCCAAGTGTTGAAATTGTGTTAGCTCTATTTTTTCTGTTTGCTGCCCATTATCTTCAGCTGTTTGCTCCATAGTAGCTTGCTTTTCTCCTCTTTCTTTTTGCAAAGCTTCTCTAAAATTCTCAGTGATCTCTGGTATATCTTCTGCCTGAACTAACTGAATATCTAGATCATTAAAACTATCAGCAAATAAAACAAATGACTCCAAATATGTATGTACATAATTTACAGGATGATTGATTGGCTTCTCTTTGTTGGTTATCATGTATTTCATCTTTTTCTCTCGATATAGCTTTCTCATTTGACCAAAGACTGGAATTGTGGCATAAGAAAAGTCTAACTGTATCGTACCTTTCAACTTAGCCCCCCAAGATCTTGAAAGTAGCATACCAAAACGTGGAGGAATGCCGCCACAACCACATCCATCAAGACATTCTTCGCTGGAATTTGGTCTAAGCTAACAACCAAATATTTGACGAGCCCGATACATCTCACACGGTTGGAATCAAATGAATACAAATCATGATATTTCCTTATAATGTCTAACCCCAGCTTCTCCATGATCGCCTTTGGCATCAAATTGTGTGAGGCACCCGAATCGAACATAGCATTGTGCAAAACATATTCATGCAATCTCAAACTGATATAAAAGGGAGGAACATCACTATCAGGGGACTCACCATCCAATGCTGGCCCAAAAATCAATTCTGGCTGATCATCTTCAACATTCACTGTGTCAAAAATGGGATCAAAATTCAGAATTTTAGAGACTTGACCTCGGTAGCTGCTGTTTTTCATGATTTCAATCAAAGGAATAGATACTTTTAATTTGGAAATTTCATTTTCCAAACTAAATGCTGAAACTTTTTCGACTTCTTTGACCGGAACTTCTCTCCTATCTTTGATTATACTTTCCTGATTTGTCCTTTCTGCTGCTGATATCTTGCTAGTTGTGGGATCAATTGTCCCCTTCCCTTCTTCTGTGGTATCGGTGAATCCGTCTTTGGTGTTGTAGCTTCTTTTCTTTTCTGAATTGGATTGATGGGCACATCTCAGTTTCTCAATGAATACTGCTTCTGTTGAGTAGACAAGGCATTCAAATATCATCTTTGGTAATCATCTAAATCTGCATCATTAGCTAAGATAAAATCTTCATCTTGATGGGCGCCTGAACTAACTCCATACTCTTTCTTCAGTGATGTAAATGGGCAGATCATCAGGAGTAAAGAAGTGATTTTGGTCCCCTACTACATCAGAATCTTCATCTGAATCTTGACTCACAAAATTCTGCAAAAGAGGAGTCTTGATCTGTTGTTGGGCTACCGGCTCTTGTGCTCTTTGTTCACACTGTTTAATTCTGAACTGAGGTTGTTGCTGGCCATGGTAATTTGGATTACGAATCTGCGGTTCTGATTTGTCAAGGTTCATTCTTTTGAACATTTTTTCCATCTCACGAAGCCAAGGCGGTTCTGATGTAGATTCTTCCTTTATAGTCACTCTTTTCTCTGCTTTCAACCGTGCTCTCTTGTCATTCAGATTTTCCTCAACATTAACAACAATCTTTTGCATATCTTCTAAAGTAGGCGGATCTCTATCCCGTAATGAATAAGCCATCTCCGGATCAAAACCATCCGAGAATTTGAGAAGAGCCGATTTTCTAGATGATCTTAAATCATCCAGAATATCATTATAAACTCTATTAAACCTGATAATGTAGTCTTGGACAGACTCACCATGATTGCGTATGATATTATTGTACTCAGCATTGATCTGAAGTGGATCTTTCCTGAGTTCCCAACGATCTAGAAACTATTTATGAAGTTCAACCAACGTAGGTATACTTCTGGCTCCCAAGCCTCTGAACCATTTTCTTACCTCTCCTCTGAATGTTTGCACAAACAATTGCATAGTTACATCCTCTTCATCAATCTCATCTAAATCACAAAAATTTGGCATTTTGTCTATGTGCTGCTAAGCAGACACACTTTGAGGAGTGCCATCAAATAAAGGAATCTTACTCTGACAATCCGTGGGCATATCATGCAATTGCTGAGGTAAAGCGAGAGGTGCAAAACGAGCAACCATTGCTCTAGGTGGATTTATTCTAGGGGTTGTTGGTGGAGAGGGTGTAGTTGCTGTATGAGGAGTATGCGGAGGTGTATGTGGAGGAGAAGCGATGTGGGATGAAGGAGGGGAATTGGCTGCAGATTCTGAATAAGTAATTATAGGTTGCACAGGAATGGTGGCAATGAAAGGCAGTTCAGTAGGAATTCTAGAGGTGGATGCCATGACAATAGATCCAATATTTGCCGATACAGCTTCTAAGAAATCAACAATATTTGCAGCTTGGATGTCGGTCTAAAGGTGCCTCAAGATAAAATTGTCAATTAATTTATTGTGTTTTTCAAATTCAAGAGCTCAGCAAAATTAGGATTTGGAACTATAGAATCAAGAGCGTTTTCAGACTTGGTTTTAAACAATGACAATTCAAACTTTCTGTCAAAAGCAAGTTCTTCAAGGTATTCAAAAATTGTAGGACATGAATGATATTTAACCATGGGAGTCACCGAGCTTTCTTAACGGAGGATTTTTCAAATCAAGTTTGGATTTTTGTAAACAGGGGGTGGATTCGGATTTGGATTAGCTCTTGTATGTCTTTTTGAAGCCAGTGTGTTTATCAGAAGATCAAAAGAATTAAAATAATTCAGCCAATCGTTTTCTAGACTCAACCATCCAAAGGTCTATAACGAACAAAACTACTGGGGTGATTTGCAAATCAAGTTTTCACAAGCTAACCAGAGATCGACTGAAGCAACATTTATCTACTTCCACTTATGCATAGAAAGAGCGTTTCGAAAGCTACCTGGTGTGACTTCAGACTCCGTCTAAGACTTGTGAAACAAACTCATCAGCAAGAAAACCATTGATATTTCTTCCCCAGTATGGTCGCCACTATGTTAGCGCTCAAATCTACCTTAGGCTGAAATAAGGTAAGACTCAAGGCTACATCAAACCACGCTTAGCCTCGTAGCTAGCCCTACGAGGACAGGAGAGGGCTCTCTCCGGGTCAATCTCAGCAAAAGATAATCAACGAGGTCGAGATGACTGAATTGATGACTAATTTTAGGCTAGGTATGAAGTACAAGGACTTTGGAATTGATTTTTTAAGTTTTTTTTGAATTCAAGGGAAAGGAAATTTTGGGTGCGAGGATGAGGCACAGCTCTTGCAGAGGTCTATTTGGGGCAAGATAGGAAATTGTTTTGATGCCTTTAAAGTGATTGAATGGATAGGTCTGACTGGTGAGAGGTTAAGGAGAGCAAGAAACTTTCAAGGGTTCTCCCTAAAGAGATGAAAACATGGAAAATTAAACAAACTTAAAGGCAGAGCATATCAAAATTATGGATTCTACCTTAACACTTCATTTGTTCAATTGCAGAAGATTAAAGAAGGAAAGTGGTACAAATACACAACTTACAAGTGCTGAAAGAAACACACCATCAACACATAAAGCCACATGAATCCCAAATAGTGCTGCAAAACCCTGGTCTTTCCTTTGCCAAAAATGCAGATAAGATATGTACAATAGAGTGTCAAGCTATTCCCCAAGAGTCCAACCCTGAAAATGACTAAGAAAATACATAATACAAGCAAGCCAACACATTCCCTTGCCTCTAGGGGTCTAGCTCATCATCTTAGGAGCTGTTTCAACCAATTCTAAACAAAGCACTACAATCTAGGCAGTCAAAACAACTTGCCTCTATAAGCTAGGAAACCAATTCATTCATTAAATTTTTGCTATTTTATGAATGAATCATCTAGAATAGGTAAATAAGTGTCAAATCAACATAAATTTCCATTAATTACATCAAGAAGGGTTCAAAAATGGTCAAACTGGCTTCATTTACTGAGTTGAGGATGAAAACTGTGCCAAAAAACCTTGTGTGCCGCACGCCTGAGCTCTGTGCACCGCGCGCATTTCCACCTACTTTTGGGGCACTTCCCGGTCTCCACATTGCGCTAAAGTTGGCTTGTTGGAAAGCCCTGGATGTCTAATTTCTAACCCAAGTGGAATATTCCAATTTGGTGTCCCTTTGACCCTCCAAAAGTGCATTCTCCCAGAAGTACTTCCTGCTGGTGCAAAAAGTGGTAGAAAGGTGATTTTCATGATGTTTTTGAGCCTTTTGGTCACCCAGAACTTGATGAAATGTCTTGTCAATGGTTGAGAATGTGTATTTCATCATGAAAAATCCAAAACTATAACCCATCTGTGACTTGGACCTCCCCATCTTATGGGTCGTGCGCTGCGCGCTACGTGTAGAGCCAAAAAACCTGTTTTGCAAGCCAAAAATTTTGAAACGACAAAATTTTCTCCAAATTTGCCCAAATTTAGAGTGAAGACCCTCCATCATGTATCATGCTCAACTAATGAAGCCTCGGCCAAAACTCGAAGTGGATCGGGCCTTTTGCGGTTTTTTTGCGCTTTGCTCAAACGCCTCTTGAGGATCTTCATTTTCGCTTTACAAACATGCACGCGAGCCCAATGGTGAGTTTTCATGTGGCGAAGCATGTCTTTGTCCCTGTTTGCCTTCGCCAACTTCTCCAAATGAGTGTTTACCCTGATGAGCATTGATTCTCAATCAATAGGTGTCAAATCACCAGGTCTCCTTCGGGCCAATTCCCGGTCTTCCCGGATCTTCCGCAGCTCATAAAGTTCATGCTCATCTTCCAACTGTTTGTTGCGCTACTCCAAGAAGTTGATCACCCACTTAGCCATCTTCAATTTCTTTTGCAGTGACTCATTCTCGGCCCTTTGCTCTCAGATGATCTCCTTGAGCTCCAATCTAGGCGAGCTAGCATCAACATCAATGATACCCATATCCTGACCTCCTGAAGGACCCTCATCAATCATGGGTCTCTTGCCCCTATCCTAAATCTGTACCTATGCTGAAGACGGAGGCGAGACCCCTTCCACATGATGTGGAGATAATAATCTCTGTGCTGATGATGTCAACGAGACCCCTTCCACCCCGGGTGGAGATAGTACTCATCGTGTAGATGCAAATAAGGCCCTGTGGCCTCTCTGATATGCCACATATACTGGAGCATCGACATGCTCGGTCTCAGGAATGTCAAACTGCTGTGAAGGCTCTCCCTCATCATGAACTATCTCTGGAGGAGGTTGTAGCGCGGAAAAGTAATCACGGGAGATGAAATCCTCCCAAGCAATACCCTGCTGTGCCAACTGATGCATCACTATGATTTTGATTAATGCATAGTGATATATGCTCCTGTGCTGATGTGCCGGGCTCTTTGTCTGTACTAAAGGCACCATCCTCTCTATGTTACGACACATGAAAAACGGAATGTTCATCATACGCACCCGTGTGAAATGCATCAACAAACGGACATGGTATGCATAGAGACGGGAGAATCTGCCCTCACAGCTGAAATACCGAATGATGAGTTTCATCAACGGTGCAAACTCATCTTTCAGGAACCTGAAAGGAAAGGCTGCGGTCAAGTGTCTGATATATCCGGGCTTGATATATGGCTCATAGTAATACCTGTCTAGCATCTGGCGTTTGCTCCATTCCTCCCCTACATTTGGTATCCCGGTGGCCTGAGCAATAGTGTTGGGTGATAAGGTAAAATCCACTCCGGCAAGGTTTACATGACCATCCTGTAGATTAAGGACAAATAGACGAACTAGTTCCTGATGATGCTGAGTTTGTGAGGTCATCTCACAATATTGGTAACATGATTGGCGCCGAAAACAATCCATTGCAAGTGGGCAAGCTTGCAATTGAGCCAAAGAAGTAGGCTCCTCCCTAACATGTTGTCCACTTTTTCCACCTTTGTGATACCTCCGTGGCACATTTGGCACATTTACCTCCGGTGTAGAATCACTATCATACTCCTGCTCATATACTAACTCGGTCTCTGACATGTTCTTTAGAAACAAGATAACTGGAATATATATATGCTGATATACAACTGTGTGCAAAATTGACTGTAGACTTTTTCTTTTTCTCAAAATGTTGTGACCAAGGGGACACAAATGTATAAGGGAATTGTTAGGAAAGGGAAAACATTAGGGAAATGGGGAAAATGGAAATAAAACAAGGAATTTAGGGAAGGGAAGGGACATGGAAATCTTGAAGTTTTAGGGTTTTGGGATGAGGTAGGGATTATATGTTTGTAATAGAAGGGAGGGATTAGGATTTGAGGCAGGATAGTGTAGGGTTTTATGAGGAATTATTGGGGAAAATATTGGTGAATATAGGGGATGGGAAACAAAGGAAATAGGAAAACATGATTAACCTTGCCAACATTTATTTTTTAAAAACCCTTCAACAATTTTGGCATTCAAATTCTTACAACAATTTAATGGACAAGGAGGGTTTTTACACTTGGTTTTTTATGGCATATATATCATAATCCTTTACATAAACCTTTCAAAACCAAGAATGAGCCGTGGATATAAGCCTACCTGTGAATTGATGCTTGAGAAGAGGCGTTTTAGTGTTTTCTGGACAAAGTTTGGGCATAAACCCCAGTGCGTCGCGCGCCTCACCCAACGTGCCACGCACTCCTGATGCGCTGCACGCGTGCAAATTCACAGTGAACTTGGTCGCCTGATGCCCTGCGGGCCACTAATGCGCCGCGCGCCCAACCTGATGTGCTGCGCACCCAACATGATGTGCCGCGCACCCAAGAAATGACCCAATTTGCTTACAAACTCACAAAATTTCTTTGGAACGATGCTCTTCACTCTTGGAATGTAGAATGGGTTGCAAATGAGGTGAAATATCTTCATATAGTCCCCTTTTTGATTTTTGCTTGATCAATAACCCATTTTCTTATGTTTGGTCGTTGACACTTTTTCAAAATTAATAGACTCTGACCTTTTTGGTTTCCCCTTTAAAATTGGTTGAAATAATGATTTTCTCTGATAATTTTCTGCAGGGATAGCTCTAATATGCTCTAGCAAAGGAGACCAAGGCTACACTTGGACATTTCAAGGATTGAATTTTTTGAAAATTTTTACAAAAATGAGACGACGACTATCTTCAAAATAAAGTTTTGAAGAGAAGTCATACTTTATCTATACAATAATGAAAATTATTGAAGTGATTACCTATCAAAGACATCCCTCTGGCCTACTGGTCTTCTAAGACTTTTCAAAACAAAATTGACTCAACCCTAGACCTAAGACCTAAAAATTTAAAACATGATTGTAAATGACCTTTGAAGCTTTATGACTAAAGCTGAACCAGCAGTGCCATGCACGAGGGGAATGAATGACACAAACCATTCCGTCAGAGTTATGGCATGCCTAACGAAATGCAACTGATCAAAACTGGTGGGAAACCTAATCATGAAATGCAAAAAGAGCTTTGATCTCTGACGGAGGGATAACTAGACCGACTCTAACACACCATATCAAAAGGAGAAAATATCATCACACTCAAAGATATGGAAGAAGAAGGAATTACAGATGGAAAAAGGTGGCATAACTTAGTATAGAAACAAAACAAACTTAGAACGAACTGAAAGTATGAAATTTCAATGTCATAATTCTCATACATAGTTATCATCAAGACAAGTTGCATATATATGCGAGTTAGAAGTTGCACAGTCACGTATACGTTGGTTTGATGAAGGAGAAGTGGGACAAACTTAAAGAACTGATTTGATATGGTTCAGACAATTATCAATTATCTTTTCTGTCTAGATGATTGATGACTACAATATGTGGATGTTATTTAGAAGTGCTTTTGATCCACATAAGTTGTTGATGACTTGATGCATATCTGATTCATGATGATGTCTTGATATTTCTTACTGATATATGCAATGATCAGATCTGATATTGAACAGGTGGAACAAGTTCAAGGGGAGAACATGCTATGCTTCTAATAATGCATTCTTGGCATTATGTTTAGAAGTCTTTGGTACCTAATGATTCTTATCAATGATGATGATGCTTATGTGGCTAAAGTGTTTAAATGATGCATCATGCTATGTTACGGTTATGAGTTTCCCATGATGAAATATCAGATGATACTTGTATTGCTTGGGGTTACATAGTTGTTATTCAGATAAGATTTATGGATGATTGTGGATGACTTTTTGATGATGCATACAATACATATATGTTGCTTACATAGTGATCTGCATAAGGACAACGAGAAGTATAAATCTTGAGTACACAGATTCATTATGATGATAAGCCACTCATTTCTTTTATGTTGGTGTCATCATGCCTTCAAAGATGCATAAAGTTCATATTGTGCAATTATGATGCAAGATTCCTATTGCTCTTGACTCTCACATGGTTGAGGATTGTGTTGTTGATGGTATTAAGCAAGATTGACAAATGAGCATGAGCTCATGGTTTTCTAGATACATAGTTGATGGATACACATTATGTTGGGTACATGGATCATTACTTAAGTTGCATATTGACAAATATCATTGGTTGGCCAAGAGAATGGTTTTATTGCAGGTCTCATGAAGACATAGGTATTTGAAGACATGGATATTCGGAGACATGGCTTACTTAGTCACTTAATGATGATGAATTCTTACCTTATGATGATAGGTTGATACTCACATATGTTGATTATTGTGGCTGATGCTTATTAGATGTGAGATATTTCCTAGTGATGATACATGGTTGATATATTGAGGGTTCTTGTGGAAAGATCATGCAATTCTTGTTGATGATGTTAGAATCATAGATAATGACTATGGTGTTTTCACATACATATGATATGATGTGAATGATTTTGTGTTAATGCTTGGAGATATGACATATGCTTAGTTGATTCATGGAAGGTTATGATAAGGCTCTTTCTAATAAGGAAACGAAGCAAGCTGATCTTGATGAGATCAAGGGGATGAGTTGATATCTATATATGACATATGTTGTCATAGGGTGATGATATTTACTTTCTCATATCTTCGGAACTGATGATGGACATATACAGGTTGCGGGTCTGGATGTTTCTTCTAGATGCTTATGGTGCAAATCATATATGGTGTATGATAGTTGTTGATGACTATCATGGTCTTGTTTAGAACTTTGGTATTTGTTATAAAAGTCATGTATATCACTCGATGAAAAGGTCATATAGAGGCCCATGATGCAATAATATGTCTCTGTCTGTCATAGTCTTTTAATGAGTCCTTTTGGTCGCATAATATAATTTATACCCCCACTATGCATGGGAAGGATGATGTAATATTTATTGTATTTCTATCATGTATAAACAATTGGTATATCCCCACTTGGTTGGTTGGATGAGTTAAATTTAGTATATCCCCACTTGATTGGGAGATTGATGTATGTATGAGTCATTGGTGATAGGAAGGTCAAAATCACATAGTTGAGTTATAGAGTCATGCTATTCTCTAGTCTATCAGATCAATGCTGTTGTTTTACTATTGTCTGTCAATGAAGTCTTCTTAGATATGAAAGTAAAAGTAAATCCATAAAGAGTTTGTGTCTCATTGATTAATTGATTGAGAAAGAGGGGTTATCGTTGTTGCTATGTGTTTAGAAATCTGTAATATGACAGTAGATCTTTAGAATGTCACTGATCGATATAGTTTGTGGTTAAGAGGATTTATGATTAAATATCTTTAAAGGTATATGGAGGTTGGACAAAAGGAAGTAGCGTATACATGCAAGTTTGCTTCACTAAGGGAGCATATCCATTCTGACACATGAATTTTGAGGTTACAGATATTTTTGGTTGTTGATGTAGTGTTCCGGGTTCAGATCTGTCTACTGGTTATAGTGATCTGTCTGTTCCAGTTGATTGGTTGAATTTGATTAAGTTTGAATGAATGGTTGATTCAGTTGTTAGAGGTTTAGAGGTTTCAGTAATTGACTTTTTCAATTATATTAGAGATTGATGATTGGGTTTAAGTTATATCAGAGATTGATTGGGTTTGAGTGATTGGTTGATAGTCTATATTTGAATACTGACACATGTTTTATTCTCTAAATGTTATGATATGGGTATCATCGAAGTCTAGAATAGCTGTGAAGTTTTAAGTTAGTATTTGCAGATCTGTACGCTAGTTTGATTTGGTAAAAGTGCATATACACGTTGGTTTAACACATTGAAGTAGCGTATACATTATGAAATATGATGTTTGAAGTTGCAGTTGTTTCTGATTGTTGATGCAGAGTTATGGGTTATGCTTTTTGTTTTGGCGACTGTATTTTGGTGACATTGTTCTGAATGTTCAGATTGATTGATTGAGATTTTATTCAGTGATGATGGGTTGTTAGTGATTCAGTTGTGGTTGATTTAGAGAGTGATGATTGAGTTTTAGTGGTTAGTTGATGTAGATGTATTTGATGGTGGTATTGTAGTTATGATTTGAGCGTTTATGTTGCTAACGGGTCTAGTATGAAAATTAGATGAAACATGGCCTTCATATTCTGGTGTTGTGTCCTAGCAGTATCCAGTCTGAAAATTTATGAAATGGGGTCCCTGGAGGAAGAAAGAAGGTTGTAGCCTTCTGTAGGCCAGTGCCTATGTACTAGTAAATATATTGGCCAGTACAAGAGCCAGGGGGTTGGTGCTCCCTTCTAGTAGCAGCTGGAAAATGGGTGAAGGTTGGAGCCTTTTGTAGGTTAGCGCTTACGTACAAGTAAATAGATCAGCTAGTATAAGAGCTAGGGGGTTGTAGCTCCCTTCTAATAGAAGCTGGAGAATGAGAGAAGGTTGTAGCCTTCTGTAGGTGGGTGCCTACATACTGGTATGAGTTTGCACTAGTACAAGATTGTAAATAGATTTTCTTATTATTAAAAGAAGACAAAGAGAACAACAGTAGGTGGTTTTCACCCACATTGGGTTTCCACCTTAAACCTTCGTGTTCATGTGTGTTTATTATGTTTGATGATTTATTCTATTATTATTGCACATGGTTACTGTTTAATGTTTAATAAAGTACTTATGCACTGATTAAAGTTCAACATATGATGAATTAACTGAATCATAAGTTCACTAGATATATGCTGGTTTCATTAAGAACAATTGCGTGAACACGTGAATTACCTTCACTGAAGTAGCATATATAAATCTAATTATGGAAATGAAAAAGTTATTGCTTTGTGAATACTGATTCACCCCCCTCTTAGTATTATTTACAACAATATCATGTCTTTAAACCTAACCAATCCATGTGTCGTGAGATGATAGTCCACATCCTGTGCACTTACATTTGTACCTATACCTGTACCACTACCTATACCTGTACTTGTACCACTTCCTGTACCTTTACCTATACTCTTCTAGAACCTGCGCACAATATCCATATACCTATCATCATGCTGATCTTCCTACAAGATCCTATCTTGTAAATCTATCCCATAGGAGCTCATAACTACTATGTGATTTACCTGTATCTACATGCTAAGAGAACCTGTGACCATGTTTTCCTTCCCTTTGATGTATTTGATCTCAAAATCAAACTCACTAATCATGGTCAACCATCCAGATTTCTTGGAATTCATATACAACTAGTCAAATAGATACCTAAATCCACTATGATCACTCATCAATATAAACCTCTTGCCAAGAATATAGTGCCTCCACATCTTCAATGCATGTATGATTGATGCTAGCTCAATATCATGTGTCAGATAGTCCTTTTCATGCTCATTCATTTTTCGTGACACATAACACACTACTTGTCCTTCCTGCATAAGGACTCCACCAATTCATTTCTTGCAAGCAGTTGTAAATACTACAAATTTGTTTGTCTCGATCTGTGATCTTTAACACTAGAACATGGGTCAACAAGTGCTTAAGCTGCCAAAAATTAGCCTGACAATCCTTTGTCCATTCATACTTCTTACCTTTCTTCAACAAGGATGTAATAGAATAAGAAATTTGTGAGAAGTTCCTAATGGACCCTCTATAATAACCTGCCAATCCCATGAAGGATCTTACCTCATCTACATTTCTATGATTTTCCCACTCAATGATAGCTCTTACCTTTTCTAGATCCACTATTATGCCATCCTTAGAGACAACATGTCTCGAATAATGTACCTCAGTCTAAAAGAAAATGCACTTGTTAAGCTTAGCATATAACTAATTCTCTCTCAACAATCTCAACATTGTTGCCAAATGCTCAACATTCTCTTCCTCATTTTTAGAATATACCAATATATCATCAATGAACATAATAAAAAACTTGTCCAAATATGGAGGCAACACATTATTTTTTGGCTTAAGGGGGCTTGACCTAGGATCAGAGTTAGTAATTCTAGAAAACAAAACCCTAAATGTTGGCCCTTTCGGCAACAACCTACATATCACAGGCTGCAGTCTCACCCGAAGTAGTATTCAGGGATGCTAGAACCAAGTTTTTACATCAAGAGACCATGTCATGTGTATTTTGAAGCCCTTATAGCTCAGATCTACCATCGTGAAGATCTATATATGCCTTATGTCTGCCAATGGAAGTCTATCAAATGGGCCTTCAGGTATTCATGAAGGGATGCGATCATATTCACCTGAAATAAAGGAGGAAGATTCACAACTTCCGCCCAACAAAGAGTAACCCTAGATCTGCCTTCGCACAGATCTACCCAATTTGAGCAGTCACAATAACTATCTACTTAATATCTCTATGGAAATAGTTCATTATAGCTTTTATACATTTATATTAACGATTTAATAGATTCGTATAGAGAATACACTTTATTTCATAGAAAATAAATCATTAAGCGATGATGCATAAACTTACACAGAATTAAGAACACGTCACAAATGCAATAAATCTAGTCCAAAATAGTCTTAATTAGATTCATCATTCAATTTACGGACTCTTCTACCCTATGAACCCAATTGTACGGGCCTACACACTTAGGTGCATACTTGCCAAGGTCTCCACGCACTCAGTTGCAGGAACCTTCCCCTTTCGCCTAAGTATAGGAAAACATATCTTTTCTCCCTTAGCACTTTCCCTTACACTTGTTCTACTCCAAGAGCTATTCTCCTATACTCGTTATGACTCAATTATTTATAGCCTTTCTATTACAATACCATGTCCTATGGCCTATGGGTGAGTCTCAAAACCATCCTATCAGTTACCCCTACAAGGGGCTAAATCCCCTTTTGACTCTTACTTAGATATGCACTCCACTTCCAAATTTCCTAGAGACTTTACATTATTTGCAAAATTCTACTCAAAAATCGATTAAACTAATCCAAAACTGACCCTAGGGACCCTATACCAATAGGCCACCAACACAAATATGGTGACTCACCCTCGAGTCACTCAACTAGCTTCTTTACTTTGTCGCAAAGTTCACTGAAATCTACTTCAAAGCTTCCATCTTCACGATGCATTGTACTATAGCCTACTTTACCTCTTCGACTAGCTTTTCTATAGTTGTTCCCTCTACCACAAGATGCATGGTCCTATGAGTGTATTGTAGAGCTTTCATTTTCTCATGAATGGTCTGAGAAATCTGGTTGGCCTCCTCTATCCACGGTTGAAGCCGTGCCTTTAACAATGATTCTTCTTCCTGCAATTCCTGAACTTGCAATGGAACCATTTGTTGGCTTAAGGGGGCCAGACCTAGTCTCAGAGTTATTCGTGTGAACCAACAAAACCCTAACTTCCCCTTTCGACAACAACCTGCATATTGCAAGCTACAGTCTCACACGAAACAGTATTGGGGGATGCTAGAACCATGTTTCTACATCCAGAGCCCATGTGATGTGTATTCTAAAGTCTTATAGCTCAAATCTACCTGCAGGTAGATTTATACCTGCCTTTTGTCTACTACTGCAATTCTATCCAATGGGCCTTCAGGTCTTTGCAGAGGGATGTGATCGTATTCACCAGAAGTAAAGGAGGTAGATTCACAACTTCTTCTCAACAAATAGTAACCCTAGATCTGCCTTCATGCAGATTGACCCAATTCGAGTAGTAAAAATAACAGATCTACTTAATATCTTTGCTAAAACATTTCATTATAATTTCTATCCACATATATTAACAATTTAAAAGATTCATGCAAAGAATACACTTTACTTCATAGAAAACAGATCAATAAGCGATGATGCATAAACTTAAAATAGTCTTTATTAGATTCAACATTCAATTTATAGACTCTTCTACCCTGCACACCCAGTTGCAGGGGCCCATGCACTCAGTTGCAGACTTGCTAAGGTGTCCACGCACTCAATTGTAGGATCCTTCCCCTTTCACTTAAGTATAGGAAGACAGATCTTTCCTACCTTAGCACATACCCTTACACTTGTTCTACTCCAAGAGTTATTCTCCTATACTCTCTATGAATCAATTATTTATAGCCTTTATATTATAATACCATGGACAGTGACCTATCATTGAGTCTCAAAAACATCCTATTACATACCCCTACAAGGGGCTAAAGCCCCTTTTGACTCTTACTTAGCTATGCGCCCTGCTTCCACATTTTGTGGAGAATTTACATTCTTTGCAAAATTATACGAAAAAATTGATTAAACTAACCCAAAATTGACCCTAGGGACCCTATCCCAACATTATTCATCAAACACATAAAGGTTGTTGGAGCATTAGTTAAACCAAATGGAACTACAAGAAACTCATAATGCCCATACCTGGTCTGAAAGGCTATCTTGTAGATGTCCTCTTCTTTAATGCATACTTAATGATATCGAGATATCAAATCAATCTTCGAGAAAACTGTTCCTCCCTTCAACTAATCAAACAAGTCATCAATCCTCAGTAATAGATACCTTTTCTTGATGGTCACTTTGTGATGTAGGAAAAACCACCAAAAGACAATTTTCCTGGTTTTCATAATCACCTTACGTGAGCCTGTGGGTTATGACCCACCTATACCAATTGAAAGAGTTACATTGGTGGATTTTAAACAAAACCCAACCAATCATCGTATAATAGAATAACACAGAACCTGCCAGCTAAGCCAGTTCCACCTGAATGCATAATACCAAACTCTAAATGAAATAAACCCATGTCCATGAAAGTCTTAGCTCCACTCATGATTCTTGCATCACACATTGCATCACACATTGCATTTCGCAGTTCCTTAAGCGATGGTTCATGAAATATTGCAATGCGAAACTGGTCGTCGGTCCTCCACCATTTGATCAAGGCATGCTTGATACAACGGTCAAGAGTGATATCACACAGATCACTTGCATGACGTTTAACCCGATCTTATGGAGCCGATAAAAATTTTAAATCCTTAATCTATAAAAGTTCAGGTCCATTCAAATATTATTGTCTGATCATATTTATGGTCGTTATCTGTTGAATAACAGAATCCATCAACTCCTACAGTCTGCGACCCTTCAACTAGCATGCGGGTTACCAACTTCTCAACCCCCGTAGTTGACTATGATGTCAACAGTTGAAAGTTAGATTGTTGGTTAGGATGGAGTACGAGCCTTCAACCTCGATCTAGATATCTGTACACTCCTATCCCCTGGGTCGCTTCCTATGTTGTTTAATATCCATCGATATAAATGATCCGATGCTCCCTCTACATTTGTTCGCTTATGATGGAATTCGCCTTTCCACCCAGATTCACTCTCCCACACTCTGTTTAAACAATCACAAAACTCATACAACAGTTAGCGAGTTTTATCATTGGATTGCCATCGATCCTTAGAGCGATCGATGGTCGATGAACAATCTTGTGACACATAATTTAAATCACAGTAAATAATATATATGTAAATCATACCCACGCATACAAAAGTCCACATAACACACATATTTTATATCATGCGCAGAATTAGATTACATTTTAAGGAATTTCAGCCTTAGTCACAAATTCTCCTCTCAACTACATTGACGCCACACTCTCTGTCTATACTCCCCCTATCACTCTATGTTTTTCTGTCACACAATGTAGTCTCTTTATAAAGAAATTACAAATTCATGGATCATCTCAAATCATGATTTCCTCTCACAAATCGCCTAAATCTCTTAACACACATACATGGTAGATAATTATATGAAATTAAGTCTTCTCGAGACTTATCAATTCTATCAAATTAGCTCGTTTTCAACAGAAATTTGCTCGTAGTTGACATGATTGTCCACGTATCCTCCTCCATAGCTCTCACTTTGACATTTGATTAAGGGTGGTTGGATGCTCCTGCATCACTTTGTTCAACATTGTAATCAATGCATAACCTGAGAGTACCATCCATCTTCTTCACAAACAATACTAGTGTGCCCCATGGTGATACACTTGGCCAAATGTACCCCTTGTCAAGCATCTCTTTTAGCTGCAATGTTAACTCTACCAACTCGAGTGTGCTCATCCTATAAGTTTCTTTTGATGCTGGACTTGTCACTGGCACAAACTTAATAAAAAATTCTACTTCCATGTGAGGTGGAAACTCTAAAATATTTTCACAAAATACATCCTGAAACTGTTGTAGAACTATGTACTTGCTGAAAACATCTACATCCTTAACTTCCTTATCTTTGTTGCTAGAAATATGCACTGCAAATAACACACACCCTTTCCTACAACTACGCTTGGCCCGCATAACTGTCACCATTCTAACTGATGTGGTTTTTTTCTTTCCCTATAAGAATCTTGGTTTCACATTGTTATCCAAGCACTCAATGACTTTTTCATAACAATCTAGCTAGGTCATGTGAAGATATATCCAGTCCATACCCAATATCATACTATATGATCCCAATAGCAATACATTCAAGTGTGTTTATTTAGACATGCCATTCAACTCAAATGCATAAGCACTTACCCAATTATGAACTCTTTTGTTTGTACCTATAGCCAACTACACTATCCAAGATTCTCCATGCACTTCTTTATTCAAACTACACTTATCCACCAAGTGAGGACTAACTAACTACAATTAGATCCAGGGTCAATAAAAATAGAAACAACTTGAACACAAAGCTTGTTGTCAATCTCAATAATAGATTCCTGATGGTGTGCCTATATGTTGTCCAACATTACATAGATACAAGGAATTATCTATCCAACATCCCCAATAGTTTGTGCCTCCTATGCATTACATATCTGAGGCCTACCACCTTGATTTTGTGGACAATATCTCTTAAGGTGTTCCTTATCACATTTCTAACACTCCAACCATCTAGTACCATCACCTCTATGTTGGTGCTGTGATCCATGTCCCTATCTAGCTTCATTGAACTTATTGTAAGGTGCCACATTCTCTTTCTCTTCTACATTTTTAGGCCTTGTTATTTTATACTTCCATTTACCTTTACCTTTAGCTTTCCCTTTCCATCCTTGCTGAGATTCATTCATACGCTTTGACTACTCATAGAAATGCTTGAATTTCACAGTAACTTCCTCATGTGAATGAGGATCATCATACTCAATCCGATCTCTAAATGCAAATGGCAAGTGATGAGCCCCAGAATTGGGTAAATAATTGGGCTCATTTTGCCTATTTTTTCTTCGTCAATCCACCATTTTTCATATTTTACGCATGTTTTTTGAGTATATTTACGTTAGTTGAATGAATGAGGATAGTCACTTGACCAAGAAGGCTAACACATTGTCAATGCAGATTTTTGGACGAATTTTGGGACCAAGGCCAAGCAATTATGAGCTAAATGACAGCCAAGCATGAAGGAACAAGGGTGAGGATTTGTAGGAAGGGTGTCCCTTGCATTAAATGGCCCCTTCCTCGAAATCTCCACCCTCAGCTCGGAGTTTAGCAGGCCACCAAAACAAATCCGAAGGCAACCGAGCAACTTTGTGAAAAGTGACTGTTTACTGGCAGTTTGAACAACCGAGCCCCTTGAGTTAAGGAGGGATGCTGAGGCCGCTCATAGTCCATAAATAGGAAGGCTTTCAGCCTTCGTAGGTTACTTTTTGAACTGTTGTATTTTGCACTATAGTGCTGCTATTTTCTCAACTCATTTTCGTAGCTACTGTTGTATAACTTTCTTGAGACATGGTTATTTTTGAGTAATGGGAAGCATATCTATTTGGCATTAGTTTTGAGTTCTTTTTATGAGCCTATAGCTCTTGGGGTTGGGCCAAACCCAAGTGCCAAGGCTTCCTTTATGTACTGTTATTTACTTTTTATGTCTTTTTAAAATAATTTCTGTTAAGTTAGATTAAAATCTCGCTTGGTTACTTAGATCATAGTTGATGGTTAAAGGCTTTTTCATGTTCATATTTGTTTGATAGGTTCATTACAGGGAAGATCTTTAGAAAAAGTCTATCAAGCACCTTGGATCTCAACGTTACACTGAAATTTGTCACCATGACTATCTGCAGTTAATATGGCTCCATCAATAGTCATATTATCCTCCTTGTCAAGCCTTATACCTCTGCTCTCCATGTCAAACTTCAAAAAAGAGAGAAAGTCATTAAAAATCATGTTTATCTCTGGGTACGCAGGTTCTCTCTACCTTGCCTGCGTGTACGCATCCCAAGCTCATTGTACCTGCATACTTGTACACTCTGTAAGTCAAGGGATGGGTGCGTACTCCTGTAAAGGTCAAAAGGCGTGAGTTTCATCTTAAAAAAGTTACTTGTGGTCACTTCTAGAGCATTCTAGAAGAGTGTTTGACGTGTATTGAGCGCCTCCAGATGGTTCATGCATCCCTATGATAGAGGAACTTATCCCATCAAGAGAGGAGCTACCCCATCCAAAAGAGGGAGTATCCCATTGATGTTGGAACTGAATAACTTCCTCTAGAACACTATAAATACAGGCCTTGGGCTAGAGGAGGGGAGGTTGAAAGCTGAACATTCCAAAGGGTAGATGCTGCTGGAATTAGGACTTCCATTGTAAACTTGTGAGGAGAGATTACCATCCTTTCTTGTTGTCATATTGGAAGTGGGTGAGCTTGTCAAAGTAGAGGAAAACTCTTGCTGGACCCTGGGAGGAACTTGCACAACACCAAGGCTCAGGTTGTAATGGTTTCTTTTTTGTTTCCTTAATACAAATAAGTCCATTCTTCTCAATGATTTGTTGTTAATGAATTGTTTCATATACTCCTTGGTCTATATGTTGACTATGCTTTGTTTTATGGAATATTCAAGTGTTATGTAATTGTTTGATTGTTAGTGTATGCAGGTTTCAAAGTGAAGGAGGAGCTCATCTGGATCGACGAGGCTGGACTGCTACAACAAGCGTTGGACCTGAGGTAGGATCGAAAAACACTTGGTTTCTCATGGAATAATGTATGTTTAGAGAAGGATTGCTCTTAATTGTCTTGTTTGTCACTAGAGAGTCTTAGACTCCTAGGGAGGTTAGTTTTGTCCGCAAAAATAACTCTTTCTGCATGACAAATTGGCGACTCTGCTGGGGATTCCATTGATGTGTTTGATTTTTCCTTTGAGTATTACTTTGATCTGAAAAGAGTCTTGTTTCTTTTGTTTTTCGATTGGTTGACTGTGTTTTTGGGTGGGTTAGCTTAGAGTCAAGTTAGAATTTAGTTTTTCTTCATTTTGCAGTAGTACGCACCCTCTGAGTTAGACACAGTGCCTACCTGTACGCACTGTATCTTTGTACACAGAGCATGCATGCACCTGGTTAAATAGGATGCCTGCGTACCCTGTTAAAATTAAGAAAATTCCAATTTTATCCATTTTTTCCCTTTAGATTTTGTTTTTCCTAGTCTTTACTGCCCAGATCCACTGGTTGTCTGTCAAAAATCTTCACCTGCATTTGTCCCATTAGTGTCGAAAGTTTTAGTGAAATTCATTGAAGTTTTAGCATTAGGGCTTTGATTTTTGTATTGGTCCTATAGTGACTTTGGATTTATAAGTTGTGGAACCTTAGATATCTCCGGTTTTGTCAGTCTTCTTAGGAGTCAGACCAGTCGTAAAGTCTACCCGCGTGAGCGACCTACCTTTGTGTTGCCCTCTTTGCGAAATTTCAATATAAATTGCTCATTTAAAGTTGTGAATTTCATTTTCAAAAAGAACAAAAAGAGATTGAGTTTTTGTTTTGATTAGTTTGTGATTCTGCATAAACTAGTCCTTGGACTGATTGTTGCCAAGTAAAACATCCCGGAATCATCTTAGTAGGCTTTTGCTTCGTAGATTTACTTGTTAGTGAAAGTTAGGTAAATTTCCTTTGATTTGTTTTTGAGTGATTTTTCATAGATTTTTATAGATCTTGAAATTGCTTTGATTAGATTAGTTTTACATGCTTTATTAAATAGGAAAATACAACGATCTCCTTTGCAAAGTTTTTTTTAGAGTAGCGTTTGACGTCTTGAAAGAGAAAGGAATTTTTCGTGAAGTAATGAGTGGTTATGTTTTGTGTGTTTTGAAAGATAAAGAGAATTGTTTCTTTGATTGTCTTTTGAGAAAGTTGTTTTTATTGAAAAGATTGCATTCTCTCAACTCTCTTAATTAGAACATTCATTGAAAAGAGAAAATTATCAAATCATCTTAGGTGCATCTTTTTAGAGAATTGGAGTCGAGTCTATACACCATCAAGTTTCATCTCCATTACCTTTGTCTTAGAGAACAGCCATTAAAATCAATGCTTAAAGTAAACTTAACTTAGAAATTTTTATTTTTCTAGGGCTCTGAAGCACCAATATAGATCAGGCTAGTGTCTTGGAGTAGGTGAGTAATTAACTCTCCAAGACTATTAAACCAAACAAGTAGCTTATTTTGTGATAGGATAAATCCATCTGTTGCATTTATATTCTGGGAAAGCTCCTCTTAAAGGAGAAGCACGAGCTCGTGTCCGAACCAGTGAGGGGATCAATCCTCCCTCGTTGGGAACGATGCCAGACACGCACGTATTACAAACGGTAAACCTCAAATTGAGGAGCCAGGGGATCACTTATCGGTAAACCTTGGA
>APFE030067111.1:0-49637 GCA_000404065.3 Pinus taeda | reverse complement strand
TAAGTCAAGGATGGGTGCGTACCCCTGGAAAGGTCAAAAGGCGCGAGTTTCATCTTTAAAAAGTTACTTGTGGTCACTTCTAGAGCCTTCTAGAAGAGTGTTTGAAGTGTATTGAGCGCCTCCAGATGGTTCATGCATCCCTATGATAGAGGAACTTATCCCATCAAGAGAGGAGCTACCCCATCCAAAAGAGGGAGTATCCCATTGACGTTGGAACTGAATAACCTCCTCTAGCACTATAAATATAGGCATTGGGCCAAGGGAGGAGAGGTTGAAAGATGAACATTCCAAAGGGTAGATGCTGCTAGAATTAGGACTTCCATTGTAAGATTGTGAGGAGAGATTACCATCTTTTCTTGTTTCATTTGGAAGTGGGTGAGCTTGTCAAAGTAGAGGAAAACTCTTGCTGGACCCTGGGAGGAACTTGCACAACACCAAGGCTCAGGTTGTAATGGTTTCTTTTTTGTTTCCTTAATACAAATAAGTCCATTCTTCTCAATGCTTTGTTGTTAATGAATTGTTTCATATACTCCTTGGTCTATATGTTGAATATGCTTTGTTTTATGGAATATTCAGGTGTTATGTAATCGTTTAATTGTTAGTGTATGCAGGTTTCAAAGTGAAGGAGGAGCTCATCCGGATCAGCGAGGCTGGACTGCTACAACGAGCGTTGGATTTGAGGTAGGATCGAAAAACACTTGGTTTCTCATAGAATAATGCATGTTTAGAAAAGGATTGCTCTTAATTGTCTTGTTTGTCACTAGAGAGTCTTAGACTCCTAGGGAGGTTAGTTTTGTCCACAAAAATAACTCTTTCCGCATGACAGGAAAGAGCCCCATTAAGCCTAGCAGACATGTAGAATATAGCTGTTGGTGTAGAAGCAAACTTGATTGCCAAACGAAACCGGACTAGAACTGAAAGAAGAACAACTTTTAAAGACGAACCTTCAGCATTTGAGAAAAAGTTAGATGAAATCAGTAAAGGTATGGACAGATTAGGAGATATAGTGGAGACTATTGAAAGGAAATCATCCTGGGAAGGGCAACCAAGTAGCACAACAAGAATTCCAAACTTTAGAAAGAGTCAAAACCCTACTGCTGGAAGGACTGGCCCAGATCAGAACATTAGACCCCCATTTCAAGAGAATTATGCTGAAGCCTCAATGTCAAGTGAGCCTGCAGAGGACACACAAATTAATCTAATGGGTTTAAACGGTGATCAACAAATTTTCCTGACACAGGAGGATCAGGAGGCTCATAATTTAAATCAATCTCAAACCAAGTCTGGAGAATCATTTGATTTCAAAGAAGGCTATGATACAGTAGTCTATGAGGTTCATAAACAATACAAATTGAGAAGTAGGACAATAAATGTACCTGAACCCACCAAATTAAAAGATACCAAACAGCCCAAGAGAACTAAAGATACTTCTCCCCTCACAGAACTCCCTGCTGAGACAAACCTCAATCCAAAAGAGCCCATTATAGAAGATATTTCATACCTCGAACCATCAAACAATCAACCATTTTCTTCCTCTTTTCCAAAAGAAAGTGTAAA
Organism: Pinus taeda; assembly: GCA_000404065.3. Classification (NCBI taxonomy): domain Eukaryota; kingdom Viridiplantae; phylum Streptophyta; class Pinopsida; order Pinales; family Pinaceae; genus Pinus; species Pinus taeda. The sequence continues at coordinate 48,080 of APFE030067111.1, read as the reverse complement.
TAGATCTGCTGTAATAAATTCCAGAACAGAGGCAGTTCCTTACAGTAGTCCCGATAAAGAAAAGAACTTAGAAAACACAACAGAAAAGGAAAAGTGTTGTCCACAATACAAGAGTTCAAGTGGAAAAACCTTTCAACTTAGAAATAGAAATAGGTAAGATAAAAATAGCCATGCCATTGTCAGAATTGGCTAAACATGAGGTCTACAGGGAACAGATTAACAGGTCACTTCAAATATCAGAGACTAGGGATGCATTCAATGTCCTAGATGACCAACCATAGATGTTTTTTGGTCCTAAAGTCAATGGAAAAACATTAGATGGAGGAGTCCCTCCGTTCTATGTGAGCTTGAACATTCATGAAAAAGTGTTACATAATGCAATGTTTGATTCAGGTGCTTCCCATAATCTAATGCCCAAGTCAGTGATGGAAAAGTTAGACCTAGATATCACAAGGCCATATAAGGACCTGTTCTCATTTGATTCCAGTCAGGTCAGATGTCTAGGCCTAATCAAAGATGTTTTTGTATCCTTAGTCCAATATCCAGCCAAAACAATCTTGATGGATGTAGTGGTAGCTGATATCCCACCTAAATATGGCATGCTCTTATCCCAATCTTGGGGTGCAAAACTCCAAGGATCTTTGCAACTAGTTATGTCATATGCCACCATTTCAGTCTTTGGCCATCCAAAGAGATTGTACCGGGAAACATTGATGAAATATGTGGTCAGCAGTCAATAGAAACCCCAAAACTTCCCCATCTACTCTATACATTCTGATATGGATTCTTTTATCTTATATAATGCTGACATGTGCCCCAAAACTGAGACCAAACTCCTAGAAACAGCACAGGCAACAAGCATAAATGAACAATCCACTACCCAAGATCAAAAAATTGTTGATGTGATTGATGTAACAAGTGAACAAGGCATATCAAAATAGCTACAAAGTTCAAACTTACTGCCCACTAAACAAGTTCCCAAAACTCCTAACACTAACCGTGATCAAGAAATCTTATGGTACTTAGAGTTTGATGGATCAGTAAACAAATTGGGAGCAGGGGTAGGGATTTGGATGCACAACATACAAAATGACCATGCTCAGGGTCATGCATATAGGCCAAATTTCAAATGCACAAACAATATGGCCAAATATGAAGCCCTTTTGCTGGGACTCAAACTAATTAGAAGTCTAGGGGTGACCAATATTTCAATTCTAGGGGACTCAGATTTGATAATACAATAGATAAAGGGAAATTTTGTTACAAATGATCCTAGGCTAAGAGATTATAGAGGTTCAGTCATGGAAATACTGAACACTTTCTTGGAATCACAGCTCACCAAAATACCAAGAAAACATAACCTACATGCACATAGTTTGGCAACCTTTGCCAGCACTTGCAAACTACCATTTGAGCCTAATCATCACTTCACTATTGAGATCAAACACAGACCTGCTATCCCAGATAATGTAAAAAATTGGCAAGTATTTGAGAATGATACCCAAATCAATAACTTCCTCACTCTAAAAAAGGAATTTTCAAGCACAAACATAGACACAAGTACTATTGATGATCAACAACAAATTGACAAAATCGAGAAAAAGATATCAGCCCAACAACAAATTTAATTTTGCATCCAACAGTTTTTAATGACAAAAATCTGCAAGAACTCAAACAAATGAATTTTGATGAAATAATTGAGGAAGAGTCCGAAGTAATTGAGCTAAAGGACAATGTCCTGCCCACAGGCCTCACTCCTTTGGAGGATATATTCGATTCAAATGACATTCCAAGAAAACCAAAAATGCAACCATTGAATGCAGAGATTGAAGACTGCAATATTGGAACCACAGAAAATCCCAAAATGATAAAACTCTCCAAAACACTACCTCCTGACCAAAAAGTCAAATACATTAAGTTGTTTACATAGTTCCAAGATGTCTTTGCATGGAGCTATGAGGATCTAAAATCCTATGACACATCTATTATCCAACATACAATACCCTTCAAAGAAAACCAAAAACCGTTTAAACAAAAGTTGAGAAGGATTAATCCGGTCCTCCTTCCCCTTATTGAAAAGGAAGTCATAAGAATGTATCAAGCTGGGATAATTGCACCTATTAGGTTTTCTGAATGGATTTCAAATCTAGTGCCCACTAGAAAGAAGATGGGAGAGATAAGGCTTTGTGTTGACCTGAGAAATTTGAATAAAGTCTCTCTCAAAGACCACTACCCCTTACCCAAGATGGATCACATTTTACAAAGGGTAGTGGGCGCTTCAAGGATCTCATTGTTAGATGGATTCTCAAGATTTAATCAAATCTTAGTTCACCCAGATGACCAAGATAAATATGCCTTTACAACACCTTGGGGAACCTTTAAATATGTGAATATGCCTTTTAGACTCAAAAATGCAGGGGCCACGTTTCAAAGAGCAATGGACATAGCTTTTGCTAAAGAGATCCATGACCTTTTAGTCATATACCTTGATGATCTCATTGCCTTTTCAAAATCAGACCAAGAACATTTAGATCATTTGAGGCAAGTGTTCCTAATTTGCAGAAAATATGGCATATCATTGAACCCAAGGAAATCATTATTTGGTCTGGAAGAAGGAAAACTCCTAGGTCATATAATTTTTAAAGATGGCATAAGAATTGACCCGGAAAGGATACAAGCTATTCTCCAAATCCCTCACCCAAGAAACATCAAGGAATTGCAAGCCTTTCTAGGGAAGATCAATTTCCTAAGAAGATTCATTCCTAATCTGGTCGAGCTAATTAGACTATTGAATAATATGCTGAAGAAAGATTCTAAAGTTAAATGGACAATAGAAGCTAAACAGGCCTTTGATGAAATCAAGATAGCTTTGACAAGAACACCTCTTCTCACAAGCCCCAATTTTGATAGAGATTTTATAATCTTTTCCTCTGCATCTGAGCATACTATTGTTGTTGTCCTATTACAAAAAGATGACCTAGGATGTGAAAAGCCCATTGCTTTCTTCAACAAGACACTTGGAGATGCTCCACTCAAATACAAAATCATGGAGAAGCAAGCCTATGCTCTTGTGAAGGCCATAAAGGATTTCAGAATTTATATCTTGTACTCTCATGTAATTGCCTATGTTCCAAATGCAGTGGTCAAAGATATTCTTACTCAAGAAGGAATTGAAGGTAGAAAGGGCAAATGGATAGCCAACATCTTAGAATATGACATTGGGATCAAACCAACAAAACTCATAAAGGGACAAGGGTTAGCCAAATTAATGACTGAAACCAACTTTCAAGCCCTTGACATTAATGCACTGGATAACGAACATGAGATGGCGACTCCACAGATCCATCAAGCCTTTTTACAATCACCTTGGTACACTGATATATGTTTTGTATTGTTAAACCTGCAAGCTCCTCCAGGGTTATCCAAAACCGAAAAGAGATTCTTGAAAATGAAAGCTTCAAAGTTTTGTATTATAGACAATGTTTTATTTTGGAAAAATCATGAAGGTGTTTTGCTCAATTGCCTAGTTCAGGATGAAACTGACAAGATACTCAAGGAATTTCATGCAGGGGACTGTGGAGGACACTTATACTGGAAATCCACAGCTGATAAGATTTTGAGAGCTGGTTTTTATTGGCCCTCCCTATTTACAGATGTGAGAAAATTTGTAGTTTTCTGCCATAAATGCCAAATCTTTGAAGGCAAGAGGAAGCTGCAGCCCCTGCCCCTCAAACCTATTTCAACTAAAAGGCCTTTTCAACAATGGGGTTTAGTTTTCATTGGAGAAATTCATCCTTCCTCTTCTAGACAACACAAGTGGATCTTAACTGCCACAGATTACTTTGCCAAATGGATAGAAGTTATCCCTTGTAGGCAGGCCAATGACTCAATCATCATCCAATTCTTAGAAACCAATATCCTATCTAGATTTGGCTGTCCAGAGAAAATTATTACAGACAATGCTGCGCCTTTAAGTCCAAAAGAATGATTAATTTTTGCCACAAATACCACATCACCTTAGGCCATTCCACAACTTATTACCCTCAAGGTAATGGCCTAGCAGAATCATCCAATAAAAGCCTGATCAACATCATCAAAAAGGTCTTGGAGGAGAACAAAAAGAACTGGTATAAAAAGTTAGTAATGCACTGTGGGCAGACAGATTGACCATAAAAAGATCTATTGGAACCAATCCATATGAATTGGTTTATGGCATGGAGGCTGTGTTCCCCTCATCCTTGGGAATCCCTGTGATCAAATTGTTGCAAGAGTTACAAGCAAAACCCAATGAAATCCAAAGGAGAATCAATCAAAATATTCACTTGCAACAAACTAGAGAGGAAGTATATCAGAGAACTCAGGTTCTGCAAGACAAACTCAAGAAAATTTTTGACAAAAGAACAAAAGCTGAGGATTTCTTCACAGGAGACAGAGTGCTAAAGTGGGACTCTAGAAGGGAAGACAAAGGAAAACATGGCAAATTTGATTCTCTGTGGAAAGGCCCTTTTGTCATCTAGGTTGTACAAGGAAACAACACCTATTTTTTGACGAATTTGGATGGCACAGAAGCTCAGGAAGGCCCAGTCAATGGGTGAATGATCCAGCATTATTTTGACCCTCCTTGTTAAACAGAACAAGAGGGTAGTTTGTACATAAAAAGTCTTTACTTTAGCAGTTCATTTCAGCAATAAGATAGGAAATATGATGCAACAAATTTTGAGAAAGAAACAAACAGCTATACCACCCTTGGTGTTTATTTTTGTATCCCTACTTTTCCCAAGTCCCCTCTTGATTATTTATGACAAACAGCTCTGGTACCACCAAAGACAGAGCTGCAGTTAGATTCAGATCAGCTTATGTGAAAAGCACTTATGCCACAAAGTTTGAATTGCTTAGCTTGTAGCAAAAGGAATTTTATAAACACAACAAGAAATGAGAATAAGGCCATCTGACCTGTTATTCTTGGCTTTTCTCTTGGAAAAGCCATCCCTAAGTGGAGCCATTGTTAGGTTCCTATACCAATAGGAGTCATTTTTCAGGATTGACTGTGGAAATACCAAATACGATCATCCTTTCCATGTTGCAAAGGTTCCATATTATCAATAATCAAGATTCAGATGAAGAGAAAAGAAAGGAATCACAAAGAAAGACCAGGAAAGTGGCTTGGTAAAACATGCAAACAGAGAAGTGCAATCACTAATTTTCTTATAGTTGATGAATAGCCACATAGTTTAACCCTGGCTAGATCATGTTTAAATTTCTTGTTTTAGAATATAGAATAAGATTTTCTCAAACAGTTCAAGCTTGGCAGATCACTAGATTAGATAGAGAATTAAAGGGCCCAACTACTCAATCTGAGCCCTTGGTTGAAATAAGGATAGATTTAGATAGGAGGGCGGCCAAAAGAAAAGAGGAAAAGCAGGGTTTGCTAGTTCAAATGAACCCAATCAAAGGAAGAAAAAATGTTATATGTTTTTAGGTTGGGTAGGCAGATAATTATGAGGTTGCAGAAAGCAGAGTGATGTTCAGTTTAAACAGTATCACCAGCATCATGGCAAAGTGGCTACAAGTTCAGCGGAGCATGACTGACTTCCCCTTTCATTTCCCCCACAAATTTCACTAACATCCCCTAAGGATATTGATATCTGCTCAATAGTCCTATCCATTTGATTTTGAAAGATACTAACTAAAACATTGTCTTTGCTTGGTAAACACAAGCCACATTTCTTGTGTGAAAATAATCATCTCATTTCCCCTTCATCTCCTAAACAATCTAAGTTTTACCCTATAAACTTAGCATTACCCTATCACTTGTCATATTAACATCCTAACTTTAGTATATAAGTCCTATATTAATGTTTCCCTACCCCTACTATGTATTAAAAGCAAAAAACCCCAAAATACTATATATATCCCATCCCCGCCTAATATGGCTATGGTTCAAATAGTCCTTGGGAACCATTAGTCCATCTGGGGCCAATAATAGCCTACCACATGCCTTAATGGGATTTGTTAGACCTCAGGTCAAACAAATAGACATACCCTCTTCCCCCCACGCAATAAACTCCTGTAATTAACCTTTGGTTAATTAAAATATCAGGTCCGCTCCGCATTTGCCATATAAACCAAAGTCTCAAACACACCGAACCTTACAAAAATTAAAAGGTTATCGTGCGCACTGTTTTGTTAAACCCCTGGCAAGTCACCTTCCTATCCACTGTTGGATCACCTTCCCCACATCTGACGACCCTCATTGATATCAGAAGCACCCCGACGACAGGACGTTAGTACCTGACGGTCGGCGGTTTTCTTGTTGTACACAGGGACACTCGGCGCGTTCTTATTGCATCAGGTCAGCGCTGACAGAAACCGCCCTCGTACCAAAGGCGGTCCGATGGAAACCGGTTACTGCCCTCAGTCCTTTCACTCGTGTCACTGTGCCGTCAGCAACATGTCATCACCCGCACCACTCCTCCAGCCACCGTGTCCGCCATGTCAGCAAGCCATGTCAGCGACAACTTCACCCTTCGTACTCCACTACCGGACAAAACAAGGTCATGTTGATGTCATCCCTGAAACGCGCCAAAAAGCGCGAAAAGTCCAAATTTTGTAAAAAACATGGGAAAGTGATTGTTTTTTTTATTTTTGAAGCTCGTTGACTGCGCAACCCTGCATGCGATTTTACGACGAGTTGGCCTCCGCTGCTGCACAGTTCATCACCCAGCTCAGTCAACTCCATATTGCGCCACTTCAGCTCAGCTTGCAGTCTCCACCTTACTTCAAGCAACCGAAAACCAGGTATTTACCTCACAGTTGTCCTTCAACCCTGTTTTAAGAAATTTCTCCGGTAAAATCGCCTGTAAAAGCTAAAATTAAGTCGAAACAATTATTGTTTGTGACCCTTACACTGAAAAATCGCTATCCAACCGTTAGTTACCAGAGAAAAACCTGAAAATTCTGTCGGAAACCTCTGTAAGTCCCCTGTCAAAACTTCAATTCAAGCCCACCTTTTCGCCTCTAAAAATTGTGTAAAATTACCAAAAAGGGAGAATTCTTCCCTTGTTTCTTCCAAAATCTGAGCTTATTCTATAATTTCCTGTGAGAAACCATAGCCTCTGTTCTGCTGCCTGTTACCACAAAGAGTTTGAAACCCAAGATTAAAGTCACCTAACCGCTTGAAAGGGAGGCTATCTTCACAGTATTGTCCAACTTCCCCATTGCAGTTTGCATAATTCACCTTTATACCTTGAATGCTACCCAGTGAGGTCACCACAAGGTAAATATCAGTCTACAAGATCGTGAGAAAAGTCTCGAAGCCACTGTTTTTGTTTCTGCTGTTTCATAAACCTACATTTTAGTCAAAACACAATCAATTGAAATATGGAGGCTCCAGTGGCTCTCAACATTGCCCCCTTGAATGCACCACATATGGATTTGGAGTGGTTACCTCTGGCAGACAGGGACTTTGAGATTAAGGACATGATGGGTCTCAAGTCTCACCTGCAAACTTTTTGTCATTTCAAAAATAGCCATAGAAATAACACTGATGTCCTGAGAATCTGGGAATCCAACATGCCCATCTACTACCTCCCTTCAGTCAATGTGCTGCCTGACTTCATTCATTTATGACATGCAAATTATGATCCCACACAGAGAGTAATCCTCACTCCAGATGGATCTGTACTGTTCTACATTACTCCTCAATCCATAAATGAAATGCTGAACTTTGAGCCATCTCAGCCTCTAGTTCCTCTCACAATGAAACTCCTGCTCGTTCAAGGTGAAAAACTGCCTAGCTCAGAAATAGCAAGAGTAGGTCAGGTATTTATGGAACCACAGTGCCAGGTTGATCATCCTCCACCCTATCATCAAGTCTCATTCAATGAAACAGGCAAGCTCCTAATAGATATGATATCCTACATTCTAGGATGCAAAACTAGTGAGTTTGTGGATGAAACTATGTTTGTGCTAATGTCCATGTTCACTCCAGGACAGCCCCCTGCTGTCATGTATGACTATGCCACCTTCATATCAAACAAAATCAATGAGCAAGTCATGATGATGGAGAGAGAAAGAGTGTTTAAATATACCTCTTACATATACCATCTGCTGCTATATTATCATCCTGATAGCTTCCAGGTTCCTCTCAAGAAACTAGACTCCAAAGGAGAGAGGAGATCTGTCATCTTCTGGACCTTAGTTTTCCATGAAGTCCACCTCTGACCTTACACATATTGTGAGTTTGTTGATATTTTACCCAGCCACTTGCCTGTTGATGATGACTCCCCCTGGCAGACTCACTACTGAAATGCAGAGAATTTTACATCTTTTGAGGGGCTACAACATTGGTGATTGGTATTTCTACCAAAACCATACAGTGATAAGGATTTATGGTTGTGAATTTCGCCCCTACAAACTACCAAGATATTTCCCCATGAGACTTTTTGCTTTGGAATATTTCAAGCAATTTAGTAGTGCAGATTTGACTCATTTCCATGGAAAAAACAAGAAGGCACAGCTCAAGATTAGACACCAATTGGGTCCTTTTGTTTTCAATAAAAGGGAAGAAGCCTGGAGTGATGCAGACAAGATGCTAAGGGAAGAACTCATGTTCAAACAAAGCTTTTACTGGGCACCAGACGACCCTGAACATTTCATAAGCTATAGAAGAGTCAAACACAGGCTTTCAGGATATGTGCACCAGCCAATCCCTCACATTTAACAGTATGCTAATCGACAAGAATGGGTAGAGGGAACACTAGATGAAGAGCTTACTAAAGGAGAAAGATTAGAAAAAGAGATGAAAGATTATGAGAAGAGAATTGACCTGGATTATTTTGCACAGGTCCCTTTCACACAGCCTCAACATATTGGAGCAAGAACATCAGTTGCTACATCTTCACAACAGCTGGCTTAAGAAGCCACTCCACCTGCAGGAAAAGGTAAAGAAACACAACATTTTGAGTAGCATAGTACAATGGCAGAACAACCATCTACAAATCAGGAAAAGGGTCAAGAACAAGGCCCTCCAACGCAAGAAAAGGCAACTGAGATCCCTGTACTACAAACCCCTCATAATGAGGAAAGAGCTAAAAAGAGGGACATACCAGAAGAGACACCTGCAGGGGCATCCAAAGATCAACAAGGTGAGAAAAGACAAAGGCTAAACCCCTATTCTGAGGAAGAATTTACTGAAGAAACAACATGTAACATTAGGGGTGAGGGAACTTCTGAACAACAGATCCCTCCCATTTTGGAAACATCGGCCAGCTCCTTTCAGCAGGAGCAAGAGAGATAGCCTGGTGGGGAGGTTTCATCCTCCAAACAACAGAGCAAGCAGGGCTCAGATATCAAGAGAGAATTCACCGAAATTAAAGCTAGGAATGAACCAGTGAGGTTTCAGCTTTATAATCAATTGTTAAGAATGGCTCCTACCAATCAACAAAGGCTGATGGCAGCCTATGACATGCAGGCAGGGAAGATGACTCTTAATCATTTCAGACCCACTGTACAACAACCACAATCAACTGCAAATTATATTAGGACCAATCTGGAAGTTCTTGCCAAAGACATCCATCCAATAGACCAGATTGAGTTGCATAAACAGGCTGGAGAAAAGGTATACTCCACCTTGGCAGACAAAGCTCTAATGGCCCAAAGGTTACAAAATTCATTATATAACACTTATTCCCAATTAGAGCTAGAGAAAGCCTCCTCATTGGCCAAGGATAATAGAATAAAATCCCTGGAAGAAATCATTATAGAATTGGGACATGATCCCAAAGATCCCAAGGGCACACATGCCCTAATAAGGAAAAAGGAGGAGGACATAGCAGCTCTGAGAAGACAATTGAAGCTGCAAGCTATTATACATCCTCAAACCACAGAGGTGGCACAACAAATGGAAGAGGAGGATGTTGTTGGGTTATTGATAGGATGAACCAAAGATTGCTGGATACAGAGAAAGCCTTGGAAGCAGCTGTACAAGGAAGACAGGAGGAGTTGGCCTCTCAGCCAGCCCAAATAGCTCCAACTTTTATAGCTCCTCTAGTAGTTACCATAACAGCTCCTCCCCTTGATCTAGCATCAACATCAACAGCAGGTACCTCAACCTCAGCAGCGACTAAAACAAGTGCACTATAAGAGGCTAGCTTGAGTATGGAGGAAATGATGAAAGAAATAAAAGCTTTGGAGACCCAGATGGCAGAACTGAAGGAAACCAAGGAAAAACTAGCCAAAATTGAGGCTAGTTATGACAAGTCAAAGATGACTGTAGCAGAGAAAAACAGGGAAGTAAAGGCTTTAGAGAATAAGATAAAAGCCTTGGAGAAGGACCTCACTCTCCATAGAACCCTGACAGAAATAAAGACAATTTTGTCGGATAGGATTGGCCAAGCTATTGCTGATCAGTGGATAACAATACAAACTATTTTTGATCAGATAGAGTTGATAGGAGTAGCTCAGTATGAAACTCAAAAGGCCAGGGTATTATTGGCCAATAAGCCTGAGCAAGCCAACCAAATGATTCATTTTTTGAACACTCATATCGATGAACAGTTAGCATCTCTGGACATTCATAATAGGACAGAGACTATTTTAAGAGTCGAAAAGGTGCTAACTATGAGAAATTTTGTTCAAACAATAGAAAGAAAATGCGAGGAAATGCAGACATACATAGAAGCCTTCAGACATAAATTTGCAATGTTACAATGCAAAGGTTTACCTAGCCTGGTCACTAGCAGTGGGAAGCTGTTAAAACAGGAACAATATGCTTATAGGCTAAATACCTATGTGCAAAATCAAATTACAGCATCATCAAGCATCACAGAAGAAACAGTGCCTCCCTCTGGGCAAAGTTTATATGATAAACTGGAAGATTTTTTTTTTATTGAGCATGAGGTAGCACATCTCTTTCCAGTATGGCCAAATTATTAGATCAGTGGTGGCAGAGTATGCTAGAAGTTTTACCAAAATAAGTTGAGTTCTCCTTTTCTTAAATGATTGGCATTACAATTAAAGGTAATATCAGGAAAAATCAAATCAGCTGAGGAAGAAGATTCGTGCCAAAAGCTAAAACAGGCTCAGGCATAGGTGGCAAAAGACCATCACAACAGGAACGCACATCAGGGAAGTGGTCATCAACTGACTATCAGAGTCAAAATGTCAACAACAAGCAGGACACGTACAACAGCTAGTACAACATATTTATTTCCTCAGTTATTGCTGCGCAATTTTTTCCACATTAGTTATTGCTTCTGCCAGAGTAGATGGATAAAGTTATGTCTAGATATTTCCCTACGGGATATTTTTTAAACTTATTATAAATAATTGCATAAGAGATGTATTATCGTTGGCTGATGAATATCATTTTGGACTTGCTCTGTAAATTTGAGAACTCTTGTGAATAAAATTGTTGGATGTTGTGTTGGTGAATTTGCTGGATATGGAATCAATGGCTGAAGGATGTGTTGCATAATTCTTGTGTTGATGTATGGATAAATAAGTTTCCTTTACTCTTGAATCACTGTATTTGTGTTTTGTTTATCATATGAATACCATGTTCTAGATTACAGGAAAAAAGGATAACCCAGAATTTACTAACTGTACTCTGCGTTCAATTCCTATAGTTTTCTATGTTTTCCACAGGACTATCATAGACAAGAATTCTTTAATGCTCTTGTCTCCCTGGTTCTTACACACTAAATATTACCAAGGAATTCTTAATTGCTCCCTGATAATGTTTACACAATTTCCCTCTGTTAACCTAATGAAATATTCTTGATTGCCTTTCATTTATTAACTTCATTCCATCCTACTTTCAGCTTCAATATTGTTCTATGTTTAGCTATCCTGCTCTGCAATCTTCCCATTGTCAAAGAAACCATATCCAGAAGTTTGTTTCATTAGACTCCATTAACCCAATGGTCTGAACTTCTCACAACTTACTGCCTTGTTCTTCTAAATGTCATCTCCCAAACACCAAACAAAACTTGTGTTTCATAACTAGCCTAACATACAATTAAAAAATTCTAAATCACAAAGAGAGAGCCCTCTCTGGTTGCAGATTGGCTAGGATCTGCAGCTGAAAGATTGGTCAGTGGTTACCTCGGTCGTATTCCCTTCTGGAGCCAGGGAACAACGTGAGTGATAACAGGGGGCGTGTTGATTCAAGATGGAAGAGTCATAGCTTATGAATCCACAAATCATGAGCAATGATATTCTGCCTATGATTTGGACTTAACTGTGGTGGTGCACACTTTAAAGGTATAACAACATTATCTAGTGGGAAATAAATTCTTGTTAATGACTGATCACAGTATTTTAATGAACTTCTTCAGCTAGCCACATTTAAATGCTCGCCAAGCTAGATGGACTGGTCTTCTAGGTGAATTTGACTTTGACATAAAACATCTCAATTGGAAAGAGAACCGAGTGGCATATGCATTGAGTAGGAAATTATACTGTTTATATGAAATTCAGTATAGTCAGGTGGAACTCAACTTCTTTGATAGAATTAAAGAAGCTTCCCACAATGACCCTATATATAATTTTTATAGAAACAAGCTAGTCAAGCACAAAACTCAGGTAAACAATCTAATTATGGTCTAAATGGTGACAAACTAGTAATATTTAAAGGAAGGATATATGTTCCTAACCATAATTATGTTAAGCAATTTATGTTGGACAAGTTACATACAAGCTCGTATACTGCTCACCGAGGATATAAAAAATTGTTCTCTGAAATTAAAAAGGTTTTTTTGGCAAGGAATGAGGAGAGATGTTATTGAATACTTGGTTAAATGCTTAGAGTTCTAGTAAGTTAAATTGGAACATCAACATCCTTCTTGGTTTCTCTATCCCCTACCAATTCCTGAATGAAAATGGGATATGATTAATTTAGATTTTATTACAAGATTTCCCAATTCTAGGAAATTTAATGACTCCATCATGGTAGAGGTGGATAAATTAAGCAAAACAACCCATTTTATACTGGTTAAATCCATGTATAAAGCAATTGAGATTGTTGATATATTTCTAAGGGAGACATTTTGATACATAGTATAACGAAGGTGGTGATTTTGGATAGGGATGTGAAATGTACCTTTTCTTTTCAGAAATCCCTTTTTACTCGACTGGGAACTCAAATCTAGTTCAGAACCATGTATCACCCCAAGACTAATGGGCAGACTAAGTGGGTGAATCAGGTGCTAGAGGAGATGTTAAGAATATAAGTGATGCAACAATTGACTAACTGGGAGGAGTACCTTCATTTAGTTGATTTTTTCTATAATAATAGCTACCATGATTCCTTGGGAATGAGTCCCTTTGAACTGCTATATGGGAGAAAATGTAGATTTCCCACCAATTGGAACAATTTGGAAGACAAACTGATATTAGGACCTGAAATTCTTGTTTCCACAAAATAGGTAGTAAATAAAGTACATCAAAATTTAAAGGTTGCCTAAGATAGGTAGAAGACTTATGAAAAGAAAAAGAGGACCTACAGATACTTTAATGTAGGAGAACATTTTTACCTATGAGTGAATCCTAAGAAAATAACATTACAATGGGGTGGTTGTGCGAAATTGGCACCTTGATACTCTGGTCCTTTCTAGATTTTGGAATAGGTTGGGCCGGTGGCATATATACTAGCGTTACTCACTCACAGCAGGGTCCATGATGTGTTTCATGTGTCACTATTAAAGAAATAAATTTATGATCCTAGACATGTGATTAGTTGGCGGGGTATGTAGGTAACATATAATTTGTGAATTTAAAATTAGACAATATTGATAGTAACTAGTATAAGTAATGACACAATGAAATTTTGATGTAGGTCGAGCTAGACAGAGAAATTTTGGTGGAGCCTCTATGCATTCTCGAGCAAAGACAAACAAAACTATGAAGGAAAGCTATCACCCAGTTTAAAGTGCAATGGAATAACTTCATCCCGGATGAGGCTACCTGGGAAGATAAGGAATTCATGCGACAAGCTTATTCGGACTTGGTTAAGAAGTTTGAGATAAACACCGAGGATGGTGCTTCGCTCAATAGGGGAAGATGTGACACCCCATGAATACTTTATGAATTACTATCATTGTTTAATCTTTCCTTTTCACTTTTACTATTTATTTTATGAACTTAACCTTAAACCATGATCTATAGGAAGGCTTAATGAATGATGTGATTAAGAAATGATTGAAAAAGGAAGTTTTGATTATTAAAAGAAAACTTTTAAAATATGCAATAATAAAACACTCTCGAGATAGTTAGGTAAGTTGGAAATTCTCTCCTTTCCTAGAAAAAGGATGGTTAAAAAAAAGAAAGATATTTTTGAAGGAAATGAGCTTGAGGGGTGAGATAGAGAGACCAAGAGAGAAGTGAAAGCTAGACACTACAAAGTACTAAGGAGTTCTTGAACTGGACTTTGAGCCAGTGAAACCCTTAAAAATAAATCCTATGACTTAAGACTCTGAAATGGACCAGGTGGTCTTGAGGTTTGGAAGCTGGATAACTCAGGGTCTACAACTATACTATGTGGAGGAATGGAAGCTCGAGAGGAGACTAGATGTTATTGCCAGCCTCACGGTCACATGGAGAGACTTCCTCGTTAATTTTTCAATGCAAACAAAAGACTATATAAGTATCATTATATAAATGTATTTTCTTAAGTTCTAAAGGCACTCATGAATGCATGAGTCTGGAAAAGTAATGGAGTTTATCTTCGTTAGTTATTTTGGAAAAATAATTAAATACAATGCAAATGATAACTCAAACTTAATACCAATAGATAGTAGAATAATATTTTTGTAGAACAATTTTTAATTGTGTAAATGATGCAAATAAGTGGAAGTCTTTTTTCCTTCTATTAGCATAAAAGAAACTAAAATTGACAGCACACTGGTTACAAGATAAAATTGTTATAAATTTATTTGAGAGGAATTTCAATTAAACACAATATACTTTTGAAAAGTTAAAGAAAATAAGGGTGTTGTCATGCAAGGGTTTTGATTAGCCTAGAGTCAAGAGGCCGGGAAGTTTATCAAATACAGTTCAAAAATATGGCCTAACCCCGCAACACCTCCGAGCAACAATATAAACTAACAACGAAGTCAACCCACCTTGTAACAAGGTGTTATTAGTAGATGCAAAATCTGTAGGGAAGAAACACTTAAATAGTCATATGTAGACATGGAGAAAAAGAAAAATAGCTATATTGGCCAAGGCGATTTGGAGCCGAAGCCCGAAGATAGATGCACTTGCCAATTACTGAATTTAACGAATGAATACCCTAAGACAATAATGTCTTGCATATTTCATGGAAGAGAAAACCCATAATTATATATTCTAAGCTTTAGAAATGAAATCGAAGGAATGCAATAAAAAATATCTAAAAAAACAACTATGGACAAATAAACAAATGTCAGTAGTATTTAATAAGTAATTAAAGTTTGTAAACAAAATGAGTAAGCGGATAAATGCTAGTGTTCAATTCAAAAACCAAACCCTGATAAAGAGTAAATAACAATTGGGTACCTCTCTCTTTCTGTGTGTCTTTGTCTCTCTCTCCCTCTCTTTATATATATATATATAATGTCAAACAAACAAAAATAATGACTCATGTCATAACCCTGTTAGGGTTTTCCAGTGTATCCATAACTTAAAAAAACATAGTACATGAGGAACTAAGATAATCCATTATAAACCAAAGAATTTGTAGTTTTGTCTAACCCCTAAGCCATTGTAGTCAACTAGAGATACAATAATTGAGCTGCTTGAGATTATACTCCAGCACAATATCCCTAATTCCATTGAGAAAACATGAGGCTAATGAGTAGAAACATGGCACGGTGTTGTGAACAAAACTAAAAAGACCAGCATCGAGCATACCTGGTAAACCGAGTACATATTCAAATTAATTCTTGGAATATGGAGTTAATTTGAAAAGATCTTACAAAACATTGTAATGAAACAATTTACCTATAAAATACCCAAAACACATATTCTTTAACGCTGCCAAACAAAAAAGAAGAAAATCGTTTCACTTAAGTAAGAAAATTGCAAGTGAAGAATATGAAAGGGAAGAGGTATATGAAAGAGACCTATGCTTGGAGACTGTATGGGCACAAACACCATTGTTACTCCTAGTGAAGGACTCTGAACTACAAGTAAAACCCTTGAGGATTAGGTTTGGGTGTTATAAAACCCTGGAAGAAATAAATTTGAGGAAAAAGGGCTAGAGAGGAAGGAGAGTAAGACTTATTGGTTTCCTTAAGGGTGTTTAAGAAAAAACTCGTGCCAAGTTGATTAACCATTTTGCAGACTCGCCAAAACCTAACTTTGGATAAAGGAATTAGAGGAAGCCTCGAGAACCCAGGTGAGGACAATTACCTCATTGGTTTTTTCTTTCATCCTAGCTGTCGAATCAAGTGACCCAGTTGGACAGTGAATGTGTGCCAAGGTGATCAGGGCATAAATTAAGTTACATTCCAATGGTTTTAAGATGTTAAAAGGGTTGATTCAAAAGCCATAAATAATTGTAATTAAAACATCTAATATAACTATGCTATCCACCACATGTTAATTCTTAGACCATAGTCAATATATGTACATATATGTTACCATGTGTGGACAAATTCCTAAGGTGTGGTGATTAAAATAATTTGCAGTAAGTGACATTTAAATAAGGTGTGTTGTGAATTATATGTCATCTTTTTAATCAATGTTAAATACAACTATAAATAAATATATAGATGTTGATTTAGGTGTAGATATTGATTTCTAATCCTATTTGATTGTTTGTACTAGATGTATTGATTTCAATGTAGATGTTTTGTAATTCTATTTGATTGGTTTCACTAGATGCATTGATTTTTGTGTAGATGATTATTTATAATCCTATTTGATTGCTTGCACTAGATGCATTGTTTTGATTATAGATGGTGATTTATAATCCTATTTGATTGCTTACACTAGATGCATTGATTTCAATGTACATGTTGATTTCTAATGATATTAAATTTCTTGCACTAGATCCATTGATTTTAGTGTAAATGTTGATTTCTAATTCAATTTGATTGCTTGCACTATATACATTGATTTTGGCGTAAATGTTTTCTAACTTTTCTTGATTGCTTACATTATATGCATTGATTTCAGTGTAGATGTTGATTTCTAATTCTACTTGGTTACTTGCACTACATGTATCAGTTTAAGTGTAGATGTTGATTTCTGATTATATTTTATTGCTTGCACTAGATGCATTGACTTTAGTGTAGATGTTTATTACTAATCCTATTTGATTTCTTGCATTATATGCATTGATTTTAGTGTAGATATTTTTTTCTAATCCTATTTGATTGCTTGAATTATATGAATTGATTTTATTGTAGATATTTTTTTATAATCCTATTTGATTGCTTGCATTAGATGCATTGACTTCAGTGTAGTTGTTGATTTTTGGGTCGATGTAATTGGATGTATGATCACACATTAACTTTAAAGTGATTGGATTAACAATGTGATAAACTTTAGTGTAAGCACAAAACATTATTTCCAATGTGAAATCATTTTTGTGTTATAGAAATTCAACCTATTAATATTGGAGAGCGAGAGAGATAAGGTAAGTTGTTTACCACAATAGCTCAAATTTAAATATTTAAATGGTTTATAATTTCTAATGCCTTTTTCATATAATCGACATGAAAATATGGTTAAGCTAATAAGGGTGGCAATAAGAATAGCCTAAGAAAATAGTTTGAGATTAATCACAAATAAGGCTATTTTTAATTGACAATATTCTTACTATTCACATTTTTTTCCATTCAACACTATTACATGGTCACTTTGCATTCAAAGTTTTGATTTCATCATTAAAGTTATTAACAATATCTATCTACTCAATAGACTAAGGTAACTGAGAAAATTTAAAATTAAGAATATATTATTAATATATTCTTGAGGGACACTATTAAGAATTAATTAGTTGTAAAAAGTTGTGATACCTAAAACTAAATGAAATAAATGTGCAGTATCAATCCTCCTATAAACTATTGACAAGATTGTCTCCCTTATTCATCACCAAGTAATTACTAATAGACAACTAAATACACATATAGAAATATAACACAATAATTGTAACATTCACAAACATTACAATCCAAATCCAAACACATAAATACACAAACCACTCAAAGTATCAAAACACAAACACACACAAAATGCTCAAAACATCCATACACAAATATACAAAGCATTCAAGGCAAGAAACATAGACTAAATTAAAGCAGAGAATAATATGGTCATGTCAGGCAAAGAAAACATAATGTAAATTTCAAAGTATGAAGTTTATCTCAAAGATATACATAATAATGATAATTTAAAAATGTGACATTGTTGTCCTTGGTTGGAACTAGCCTTGATCGATCCAACTCTAGATCTATTATGCACTGGGAGGGATCATATCCCTCGAGGTGCAAACCTTTCCTAAAATTATACATGCCAAAAGGAACGTGTGCACCTCGAGGGATTTGATCCCTCTTGGTGCATGATAGATCCAGAGTTAGATAGATCTAGGTTGGTTTAATAAATGTGAAAGTGTTTCAATGGTATATGAGGATTGTAATAACGTTGTTATGTTTTCCATGCTATGTTTGCCTATGTAAAAATTGTCATTAAAGAAATATGCATAACAATATAAATGTAGGAATATACAAAATAATATAAATCCATTACAAGAATTTGTTTTGGACGTACAACCTTTTCCATATATATTTTGTTATAAGGCTTTCAAATTATAAGTTTGACTTGTGTGACTATATTAAGTATAATATATCACATTCTTGGGAAGAAGTGATCTGGTGCTCAAATATATGTTAAAAAAAGAAAGTTATCAGAATGGCTAAAAACCTGAACGAATTGATAGATATTGTCATTATGAATCTGGCACAACTGTTTTCATCGAAAACAAACATCATATACTCCCAGAAATGAGTTCTAATCAATTTGTTAAACATGCAAATTTTGGCAAACTTTTGTGTAGGTTTCCTAATCAACAATCCATATAGGTGACTGGGCAAGGTGACTAGGCTTTTGGAGCCAATGGAAGTGTGACACTTGTCATTCCCTCATTGGTTCTGAGTTGGCAGATTTCAATTGGTTCAACGTGATTTTTTTTTTTTTATTTCTTTGGTGGTGGTGATGTGGACCAATCAAAGGCTACAACATGGCACCTCGGTGGCAACAAAAACTTATTTTAGGTTGATTGACACCACTGAGGTTCGAACCCATGACCTAATTTCCAGAAACAACAACATATACCAATCTGTTATATGTGAGACTTATTATGTCATGACAGAGTTATTGTATTTAAGGTTTATAGGTGACGCATTTGGCATGGGGGCTACGTTAGGGCCTAGCCCTTGGCCACCGCCTCACCACGGGATTGCGGGCAAGAGGGCTAGGGGCTAGACCCTAGCCTAAACCATGTGGTAACATAAGCCCGTCACATTGAATTTAATCATTACTGTCGATGTTTATGCCGCGCACATGTACCACCGTCGGTGGCATAAAATAATGCCACCACCATTAACCATGTACCCATAGCCTTAATTCTAACCACCTGGTATATCCGCTGCCCATGTGAGCCGTTCTACCTTCACTGCCATCTACAACCTTAACCGTCGATCCTAACCAGGCTGCTAGCTCTAACCATGCATGTAAACGCAGTCGAAAATTGCCCACTTGACCACTAGTGGAAAGGGACCAGCCCCAGGGCTTATGGGTGCCCATTTTACCAAGAGAGCATGGATTTCGAGGGCTTAATGACCAAACTAATGGTCTTACAAATTTTCCTGTTGAGCACGAATACTGTTAGGTTTAACAGGAAGATTCCGCGTTTGGTGTACTCAAGCTAGGTTTTAGCCGAATTGTAGGATGGTTAGCTACAAAACATGGGAAAAGGTGGAAAGAGGCATAAATTTCTTAGTTTTTTATCCTTTTGGCAACAAAAAGACACTAGACAAGGGTTTTTGATAACTATGAAACCATTGGAGTTGTTATTGAATCTATTTGAGCAATGTAACATGCTGTAATCACTATTTTATAGAGCATAATGATATAGGGCCAAAGCATTGAAAGTTGGACCATGATATGTAGCCGAGGAGGGGTGAACTCCTTCATCACTTGTTGTTTTTTGGTTACTATTATAGTTTTATTTTCTACAATATTCTGTAAATTTTCAGTTTAAATTCATGTTTTATGTGTTTGTGAATTAAACTTAACAGCCATAAAAACTCATTTTAATCACTTGCAATTTACATAAAGCTCAAGTAGTTTCATATATAGATCAAGAAGGTTGGCCTCATAGGACGTAAAGGTCTATTATTTTATTTCATGATAATTCTTCAATTCTTCAATGTGATTTTTTTCTCCATGAGAACTTTAGTTTCCCATTGAAATGATTTTCCTTTTTC
Organism: Pinus taeda; assembly: GCA_000404065.3. Classification (NCBI taxonomy): domain Eukaryota; kingdom Viridiplantae; phylum Streptophyta; class Pinopsida; order Pinales; family Pinaceae; genus Pinus; species Pinus taeda. The sequence continues at coordinate 27,606 of APFE030067111.1, read as the reverse complement.
GTATTATCAAACCAACTATACCGAGATAAATTTTTATAGTGTAATGAGTATTATCTTTTTGGAAGTGGAGCCTATAACTCATCCCTTTCGTATCTCAATACAAGAAATAATTACATACATTTTGAAAGTTCCTATGTCCAAGGTAATGGAAAAAAAGAGGAGAGGTGAGATACTCGTAAATAATTTCTCATAGGACCATCCAATGGAGTATTGTCCTCTCTCAACTCCAAAAAGGGATAAAATTCCTAAGGCTCATAAAAAATGTATAAGCTAAAGGGCTTATAATTTCTTTTACATTTTGGATCAACGAACTAAAAAGAATAATAAAAAAAGAGGATTTTATGTTTCTGACACAACCAATAATTTCTCAAGCCCAAATCAATTATATATTCAAACTTTCCGAGAAAATGTGTGAGAGAATACCCCTTTGGTGACCTACTCTTATTTCCCGAGATTCTCCTTTTGTGATATTTTTTATTACACTCAAAGAATATAGAAGGACTCATTGCCCTATTTTTTCTACAGTTCAACACATATGTAAATAGATATTCTTACAAAACACCACATAACATCTTACAACAACGTATCGTGGGCTCTCCTCTCAATTCTTTAAAGGATTATTGACATAAAAAATGAACAAGGGACCATGCATATTTTATGAATGCAAAGAAAAATTAAAATTAAAGTCAAGTATTTGGGCAACACCTTTTCGTATTTATAAACTCAAATTTGTAAATAAAAGGTTGTGCAGGGTCCATGAGTGGTTGGGATTCAGATTAATTCCCTTCCTTGACATGGTTTGACTAGTCGACGTCAGGTTTCTTATGTCCTCACGTAAAAAATGAGAACAACTTTATCAAGTTGTCTTTAGTGGGACTTCTTGGAAGATTTTTTGGTGGGTTTTTATCGTTTAATTTCTCTAAAATTCAATAGAAATTTGTTGAAATCACAAACTTTATGGGTAACCCCTGCAAAATGAAAGTGCCCTAGGGGTTTTTCAAGGTATTGAACCCTTATATATAATCAAAAAACCATTTTAAATAACACAAATCAACGTTTCATCTCAATTTTGTTTGCCAGATTTGGACACCAGAAAGTCCAAAAAACTCACACTATCGATAACTCCCATGAGCCTGATTAGTCAAATAGGACGTCGTTTGGATCTTATGTGGAACACACCAAAAATAATAGATGGTAGGAAAGCCAATTTCTTGGTCCTAATTATCAATTATTCTTGTTAGCACCTAAATCCGCCTTAGGCTGAAAGAAAGCAAAATTCAGGGTAACCACAAACCACACTCAGTCTGGTAGCTAGCCCTACCAGAACAGGAGAGGGCTCTCTCCGAATCACACTCAGTGAATATATAAATGAAAAGGCCTGAGATGACTTTCAATGAACTATTTATCTTAGGCTAATAAGTGAAAATGGAAACAAGAAGTGATTTTATGAATGACTATGTTTCTGGGATGATATGGGACCAGTGGACCTCAATGAACAGAGAAACTAACATACAGGCACGGATTATTTCGTGAGGAAAGGTAGGCGGAAATCCTTGCAATTTATTTTAGGATATTGCAGAATGGAGAGATTGATTAAGAGGGTGAAAATGGCATGGAAAAGATGAATCCTTTTCAACAGAAGAATGAACACTGAACATGAAATTTTCCCAGAGGCAGAGCAATAAAATTGAATTCTACCTTAGCTAACTTAGAAAATTTCAATGGAAATGAATATGAAATGAGCTATGAAATATAACAAGATACATATGAAACATAAGAGACACATTTGATACACTCACAACCACATGAATCTCATGAAATAGAGCCACTGCCTTTTATTAATCCTCTGTAAAAAATATACAATGCAGAAACAAAATTTCTTTCCCACAGTCTCCCACAAGTTACAAGCCAACCAACCCTTTGCAAATGGTTTGCATACAATATATAGAAAGTTCTATGGAGAGATAGAATGCCCAAGGGTTGGGGAGTTACTCGAATCATTACAAACTGAAGGTGGAGAGTCAAACAACAGCTACAGGTGCAGTGCCACAAACATGACAAATGGCTTGGTGGCCCTTTGCCTTCCTTTGCCACTTGGATAACTGACCATCTGGAGTGAATATACTTATAAAACCGCCTTAGGTGCCAAAAAACTTAAGTGCATATGAGTGGGCCCACTTACAAAAAGTCGGGAAGCGAAATTTCGCGAAATAGAGGCATTCTGGCCGTTTTTCCTATATGCGTCACGCTCCTTTCCTATATGCGTTGTGCCACTTTGAGGCCACTTTTGGAGGCATTCCTGATGTCCAAATTGAGTGAAGGATAACCCGTTGGAAATTTCTTTGAGTCTACTTTCCAACTCCACCAGAATTTTTGAATTTGGAGCTCATTTTCCCCTCCAAATCGTCATTCTCCCAAGACTGCTTCTTGTGTGTCAAAATAGGGGTAGTGAGGCCATTTTTGAGTGTATTTTGCCATTTTGGTGGCCAAGATCTTCTCCAAATTTCTTGCTCCCAGTGCCAATAATTTTTATTTTTCACGCCGAATCCAAAAACGCAAACCATTTCTCATTTGGAGCTCCCGATCTTACGTGTCACACCAGTGGCGCGACGCATATAGAGAAAAAACCTGTTTTTGTGCCAAAAATTTGTCGTGCGACCAAAATTTTCCGAAATTCCTTGAAATTTGGGTTGGAGGTCCTCTATGAAGTGATATGATGTGCCAAGGAAGCTTCAACCAAGATTCGAATCCGATCTTGCTCTTTTTCCTTTTTTGCTTCATTTGTTGCTTCGCTCAATTTAGCCTTCAAGCTCCTTATTCTGGACTTTGCGCTCATGTTCCGCACCCTGTAATGACAAGCCATCCTCCTCAGTATGGCAATGTCCATATTTGCCTTTTCCAGCTATTTCTCCAAGTTTAGGTTGACCCGATCCAACCAAGACTCATGGTCGTTGTTGATCTCTTGCTCCAAGTTAGTGAGCTCGATCCCTCTCTGGTAGACAACTTGTCTATTTTCACGAATGCTTTGCAGCTCCCTGATCGTCTGTTGGTCCTCAAGATATTTTTTTCTCTACTCCAGATACTTGATGACCCATCTAGCCCTCTCAAAATTCGGTATCAAGTCTTTGATCTCCATGCCCTGCTCCTGAAAGGTCATCCTAAGTTTGGCATTTTCAGCCTCTTTCTCTTCATCCAGAATGAGGATGACACCAGTCTCCTGTGTACCTGATGGCCCCTCATCATGCATGGGCTCCTTGCCCTTGTCCAATACCTGTCTAGTCGATGCCAGAAGCGAGGCCCCTTCCACCCCGGGTGGAGATAACACTCGCTTTGCTGCTGCAAACAAGTGCCTACTGGCTCTCTAATATGTAATGAAAACTGGCATGGTAGTGGTCTCATGATGCTCATGCTGATAAGAAGAACCACCCAACTCTTGCTTCGGCCCTGATAGTACTTGTGGTGTGCTGAAGAAGTCACGGGAGATGAAGTCCTCCCAAGGAATGCCCTGCAATCCCAACTAATGATCTACCAAAATCCGAATGAGAGTGAAGTGATAGACACTGTTAAGCTGCTACTGAGGGGTCTTATGCAACATGAAGGTGTTCATCCTCTCTATATTCTTGCATATGAAGAATGGGAGGTTCATCATCCTCACCCTGGTAAAGTGCATGAGCAGGTGAATATGATAGGCATACAGTCTACAGAACCTCCCCTCGCAACTGAAGTATCTCATGATCAACCTCATGAGTGGAGCATACTCATTCTTCAAGTATTTGAAGGGAAATACTCTTGTGAGCTCATCCACGAATCTGGTTTTGATATAAGGCTCATAGTGATTCCTTTCCACCTTCTTCTTCTTATGCCACTATTCCCCAACATTTGGAATACCTGTTGCCAATGATATAGCTTCGGGTGTCAAGGTGAAAGTGACCTCAGCCAAGGTAGACTAACCTCCATGTAGATGAAGCACAAATAACCAGGCCAACTCATGATGAACTCTGACATTTGTCACCCTTTAACAAAATTCGAAGCATGATACGTACTTGAAGGATGACATGGCAAGAGGGCATGCTTGTAGCTTGGTGAGGGTAGTGGGTTCATCCCTGACATGTTTGCCACTCTTGTGGTGTCTCTTGGGAGCCTGCTCTTTTGAAGATGAGTCACTCTGTGTCTCACTCTCATACTTGGACGAATTCTGTGATGACATGATTGCAATGTGGGCTCTGATTAGGCTGCCCCTTTGATGATGGTGTGAGGCTGGGTGCCTTTGTAGTATCTGTTACCAAGGGGAACAATGAAACAGGGATTATTAGGAGGGAGTGATGAAATGGGAATAGGGGTTATACGGAAAAATTTGTTAGGGATGTGGGAGGAGTTTGGGATTTTTGATAGGGTAGGGTTAGGGGTTGTATTGAGCAATAGGAGGAGGGGAAAGGGAATTTGAATTTGGTAGTTTAGGGCAGTGATGATAGGAAAAATGGTATAGGGAAACAAGGGAAAAATATAAGGAAGGGAAAAGGGGACCTTGGCATCAACAATACAATCACACAACCCTAGCAAAATGGTCTCTTGGTGTCTTTATATGGTTGCTTTAAGAGTTTTGTTTCATCTCCATCATTGGGCATAAAACCACCATGTCTTTAACAAATTTGATGAACAAGTGGGTTAATGGAGCCTACCTTGCAAATTTATGTGCTTCCCAAAAAAATTTGACAGAATTTGGCACATTATGGGCACTTTGGTTCTATGCGTCGCGCCTCTGTTTGTGTGCGCCGTGCTCTAGTTTGTTTGTGTCGCGCTCCGAGTGTGCGCTGCATGCATTATAACTTTGAACTTGGGGCGGGGGCTATGTGCGTCGTGCGCTGCATGTGCGCCACGCCCTTAGCTGTGTGCACCGCGCCCTTAACCTCACCTCCAACCGACCTTTCGCTACTTCTTTATTCCTCGTCCTGTATGCACCGCGCGCAAAGCCCAGTGTGTTGCGCCCTGGGTATGCACCATGCACATTACAACTTTGAACTGGGGGTGGGGGCTGTGTGCACCGCGCCCCTGACTGTGTGCGCCACGCCCTAAAAACCGACTCCCACTTACTCCAAATGATCACCAACGCACTCCAATCTCTTTTCAATGTCTCCCACTAGTTTTGATTTGCACAATGCCTCTGATTGTGGTGGAAAACTTGCATATAAAGCTTTGGGAGAGATGAGTTTGATTTTTGCTTCTTCAAAAACCCATTTTCTAATGTTGTGTTTTGGTACTTTTTCATTGACTTTAGAATACACTAATTTTCACTTTCCCTTTGAAATTTTAGCTCAAATGATGAAATTTTCGACACTCTTTGTAGGGATTGCACGATAGGATATTTGGCCACGGAAACCATGACTACCTCTAAAAAATCAACTATTAACTTTTTTGCAAATTTTGTCATAAATGACACTATTTGACTTTTCTTCAAAACAAAGTTTTGAAGAAAAGTCAAAGTCTATCCACATGACGATGAAGCTTTCTGAACCATAACTGTGTAAGGGCCTCAATTTGGCCTGCATGCCTCTACTGGACATGTTTCAAGTACCAAATTGATGATTTCCTAGACCTATACCTCGAAATGACCTTTGTCCTTTAAAGGACTAGACCTTGACTGTCATGGACTTTGATGATGATTGAAAAAAGACTTGAGCCAGCAGGAGCCAGACATGAGGGGGGAAATGACTATAATGACATTCTCCGTCAGATTATGGCATGCCCCTAGTGCAATGAAACTAGGAGAATGGAGCGGGACATCTAATCATGAAATGCATAAAGAGTTTTGATCTCTGACGGAGGACCTGTCCAGACCGACTCTAACATTGGCTCCAATGGGGGATGGTAGCTTCTTGGAGGTGCCAAGAACAGTAGATCTATGGAGTAGCTAGACAGTGCCTTCATCCATTGGGCTATGGAGTCATCATTTTGATAGATAATACCAGACTCTGACTCATTTACGAAGCTGAAACGACCAAAAAACTGACTCAAACTTGACGTTAAAATGACTTAAAGACTAATTTGAACAACTCTAACAAAACTGAAATAAAATGGTATTTACAATGACAGTGGAAGCAGCGTTTGATAACTTAGAAGTGGTACTGCTTGAGCAGCCGACCATTGATCGGCCCCCCTGGACAATCCTCTCCGTTTATTTCCTTAAGAAGAAAAGCATTCTGCCCCCGATATGTTGCGATCTTGAAAGGACCTTTCCAAAGGTTCTCGAACTTACCGTGCTTTCCTTTCTCCTAATTTCTTGCATCCCGCTTCAGCACTACATCATCCACCTGAAATTTATCCACCTTTGCCTTTCTATCATAAATTTTCTTGATTTTCTCCTATAATTTGGATGTGTTCTTGAAAAAATCTTCTTTGGTCTGCTGCAAGTGGACCATTTGATTCAGCCTCCTTTGCATGGGATCTTCTTCACTGCCGGCCTCCTGAAGAAGTTTGACAACTAGGGCAGCAAGAGAGGAAGGAAATACTGTATCAACCCCATAAACCAGCTCAAACGGTGACGTACCTATGGACTTCTTCTGGCTTACCCGATCTGCCCAAAGCGCATTTACCAAACTTTTATGCCAGCTCTTCTTGTTCATTTCCAGCAGCTTCTTGATTATGTTGACCAATGATTTGTTTGAGGATTCTAACAATCCATTGCCTTGCGGATGATAGGTAGTTGAATGACCCAAAATAATGTGATATTTATGAAAACATTCTACCATCCGCTTTGATTTGAAAGCTGCTACGTTATCGGTGATTAGCTTGTTCTGACAACCAAAGCGAGACAAGATGTTATTTTCGAGGAATGAAATGATCACCGCATCTGTAGCTTGTCTAGTGGGGATCACTTCAATCCATTTTGTGAAGTAATCTGTGGCTGTGAGGATCCATTTATGCTGTCCGGAAGAAGCGGGATGAATTTCACCAATGAAATCCAACCCCCATTGCTGAAAGGGGGCGCTCACCTCTATGGGCTTGAGTGGTAGAGGCTATAACTTTTTCTTTCCTTTGAAAATTTGACACTTGTGACAGCGCTTAACCATCTTATATACATCAACAAACAATGTCAGCCAATAATACCTTACTCTCAGAATTTTGTTCGCTATTGACTTCCAAAAGAGGTGACCTCCACAGTCTCCTTGGTGGCAGTCCTCCATGACTTGCTTCGCTTCCTTTTCCACCAAACAATTTAACGAAACTCCACCGGGATCTTTCCAATATAGTGCTGAATTAAGAATGCAGAACTTGGCAACCTTCAACTTAAGTGTTCTCGCTTTGTTTCTAGTCATGCCAGGCGGAGGTGACAAATTTTTGAGCACATATATGATATCATAATACCATGGAGAAAGAGTAAACATTTCAGATATCTGAATTGGTGTTTCTTCATCGTTTTCATCGGACAAAGCAATGATCAGATTTATGTCCAAAGCATGCAAGTTTGATTCAGCCATTAGCTTCACCAATCCCTATCCTTTCGCCAGTTTTGTGAGATTTATTTCTATGTCATATTCCAGCAAGGCTGTAATCCACTTGCCTCTTCTTCCTTCTGGATCGGCCTGCACTAAAATATCCTTTATAGCAGTGTTAGGAACATAGGCCAGAACGTGAGAATGTAGAACATACACCCGGAAATATTTCAATGCCTTCACGAGTGCAAGAGCCTGCTTTTCAATGATGTTATGCTTTAAAGCTGCGTCTCTTATAGCTCTGCTGAAAAATGCAATGGGTCTTTAATGATCCTCTCCCTTCTGCAATAATATCACTGCCATAGTATGCTCTGAAGCAAATGAAAACAATATGAAATCCTGAGTATAGTCCAGGCTTACTAGAACTGGTGCTGAGGAAAGTGCCAATTTGACCAAATTGAAAGATTTTACTGCCTCTTCAGTCCATTTCACTTGGCTGTCCTTCTTAAGCATGTTTGTCATTTCTTTTAGATGCTCTACGAGATTGGGTACAAAGCAGCGGAGGAAGTTCATCTTGCCATTGAATGATTGTTTCTCCTTTTTATTTCGGGGTAGATCTATTTGTTGAATCGCTTGCACATGTGCCGGGTCAATACGGATGCCATCCTTGGAGATAATGTGTCCGAGTAGCTTTCCTTCTCCCATGGCGAACAAGCTCTTCTTTGGATTCAACAATAAGCCATATTTTCTGCACTTTAGGAAGACAGTTTTAAGATGGTACATGTGCTCTTCATCAGATTTGGAAAACACCGTCAAATCATCCAAATACACCACCAAAAAGACATCCTTCTCGTTTGCAAAAGTCACGTCCATAGCACGCTGAAATGTGGCACCCACATTTTTCAAACTGAAAGGCATTTTCGTGTAATGAAAGGTCCCCCATGGAGTGGTGAACGCTGTCTTGTCTCGGTCATCCTCATGAACAGAAACTTGGTTATATATGGAATAACCATCAAGCAATGACATGCGAGATGCCCCCACTACTCGCTGAAGAATATGGTCCATTTTGGGCAGTGGATAGTTGTCCTTCAATGAGACTTTGTTAAGATTTCTAAAGTCGATGCATAGGGGAATTTCCCCTGTCTTTTTCCTTGCAAGTACCAAGTTGGAGATCTAATCTGAAAATCTGATTGGCACAATGATTCCTGATTTGTACAACCTGTTGATCTCTTTTTCAATAGATGGCAGCAACTTTGGATTTAGCCTTCTCAACTTTTGTCTGAATGGCTTTTGATTAGGCTTGATGGGTATAGTGTGCTGAATTATGTTGGTGTCATACGTCTTTAAATTGGAATAAGTCCCAAGCAAACACATCTGCAAATGAAGACACCAAACTGATATATTTATCCTTGATATTTGGCGGCAATGCTTTGGACAATTTCACCAATTTAGGATTTGTAGCTGTCCTGATATTGACCTCTTCCACACCCTTCTCTATTGGCTGCAATGTTGGCTTGCGGGCTACATCATCCTGATTAAAGAGTTCTTCTAGAGGTATCAAGCCTTTGGGAATAACGTTATTCTTTAGTTGCAACACGTCCATTTCATTGATCTGCATTTCATCTGTACCATTGCCTTTTCCATCATCATTTTATTCATCAATTGAGGTCTCTTTAAACTTGTCTTTGCTTTGTAGAAAATCATCAATCTCGTCATCATCTTGGAACACTTTCCAATATCTCTGATTGTTTGGAACGGTTGGACGGTGTGTGACATGGATTTCGAATTTGTTACTAGAGTTCATTGGGATTTTCAAACTACTCGCTACCTTAGCAAGAGCATCAACAATGCTATTTTGTATGCAAGGCACACATGTCAAGTTGTATTCTAAGAATAATTTCAAAATGTCTAGGATTGCATTACGGTAGGCCCGCATCCTAGGATGCTTTGCTTGATATTCACCTCTAACCTGCTTGATAACCAATTTGGAGTCACCATATACTAAAATTCTCTTAGCGTTCAACTTTCTTAGTATTTTTAGGCCAGCAATCAGAGCTTCATATTCAGCTTCATTATTTGAACATTCAAAATCCAACTTGTAAGAGCAAACCCGTACGTTACTAGGGACCTTGTTTGGGGTGGAGAAGGGACTGCGTATCCAAATTCCTATTCCAGCGCCATCATTTCCTACTGCTCCATCAAAATCCATGGTCCACAATCCTTCCTCTTCCTCTTGCAAGTGCTGGAAATCTGTTTGTTGTGCCTTGCTTGCTTGCTGTCCATTGTTTTCATCTGATTTCCCAACGGTGGTCTGCTATTTTTGTTCCTCTTTCTTTAAAACTTCTCTGAAATTTTCTGTTATTTCTGGAATATCATCTGCTTCTACCAACTGACTATCTATATCATTTAAACTATCTGAATACAAAACAAAAGAATCTAAATCTATATGTACATAGTTAATAGGATGATCTATTGGTTTCTCCTTGCTTGTGATCATGTACTTCATTTTCTGTTCCCGATATAACTTCCTCATTTATCCAAATACTGGAATCGTTGCATAGGAGAAGTCTAGCTGTAGTGTCCCTTTTAGTTTTTCTACCCAAGTCCCTAGAAAGAAGCATTCCAAACCTTGGAGGAATGTCTGCCACCACAATATCCATCAAAACATTCTTCATGGGGAGCTGATCCAAACTCAAAACCAAGTCTTTGATGAGACCTATACATCTTACTCTGCTGGAATCGAACGAATAGAGATCATGTTATTGCCGAGTGACGTCTAGACCAAGCTTTTGCATGATTTCCTTGGGCATGAGATTGTTAAAGGCTCCGAAATCGAACATGGCGTTATGTAAAACAAAATCATGCAACCTCAAACTGATATAGAAAGGTGGCACCTCGCTGTCATGAGACTCGCCATTTGATGCTGGCCCAAAAATCATTTTAGGTTGATCATCTTCGATATTCACCATGTCTAACATCAGATCCAAATTTAACATTTTAGATACTTGTCCTTTATAACTATTGTTCTTCAATATTTCAGTCAAAGGGATGGATATTTTCAGTTTGGAAATCTCATTCTCTAAGTTGAACGCGGGAATCCTCTCCACCTCTTTGACCGGGATTTCTTTCCTCTCCCTTTCTTTTGATGTAACTTGCTGATGTGTTGGTTCTGCTGATGTTGATTTGTTGTTCTCTGTTTCAACCACCTCCTTTCCTTTCCTTTGTGTACCAGTTGAATCATCCTTTGGCGCTTCAACATCTTTCTTTTTCTGAATGGGTCTAACTGGCACATCCCTGTTTCTAAGTGAATATCGTTGCTATTGGGCGGACAAAGCATTCATGTAGCCTCTTTGATATTCATCTGATTGTTCCTCCAAGAAGGTGTCGCTTGCTAGAATGAAATATCCATCTTTGTGTGCAACTGAATTCTCTGTATACTCCTCTTTAGTTAGATAAGTGGGCAAATCTTCAAGAGTAAAGAGATGATTTTCTTCGCCTATTACATTCCCGTCTTCATCTGATTTCGGTCCATGCACAAAATTTTGCTGTAAAGGTGTCTGTACTGCTTGTTGTGCAATTGGCTCTTGAGCTTGTTGATCTCTTTGTCTTATCCTATACTATGGTTGTTGCTGGCCACGAAAGTTAGGATTTCTAACTTGTGGCTCCGGTTTGTCAAGTTTCGCTCTCTCAAGCATCTGTTCTACCTTCCGAAGTGGTTGATCTATTGAGGAAGATTCTTCCTTTGTAGTGACCTTCTTTTCTGCTTTTGCTCTAGCCCTCTTGGTCAGAAAATTTTCTTCAACGCTGACTGCTATCTTCTGCATGTCTTCCATTGTAGCCGGTTCTCTTTCTCTCAATTGATAAGCCATATCAGCATCAAAACCATCCAGGAACTTCAACATGGCTAGTCCCACAGGTGGCCTTATATTATCCGGAATTTCATTATACACTGTATTGAATCTAATGCAATAATCTTGGACCGACTCACCAACGTTTCTCTTGATTTGCTCATATTCGGATAGAATTTGAAGAGGGTTCTTTTTCACTTCCCAGCAGTTCAAGAATTGTCTTTGTAGGTCTACCAAGGTGGCGATACGTGCAGCTGGTAAACCTCTGAACTATTTCCTTACTTCACCCACAAATGTTTGTACAAAAAGTTGCATCACCACATTTTCTGCATCTATCTCATGAATTTCATAAAAGTCTACCATTTTGTCCACATGTTGCTGTGTAGTAATTCCATTAGGAGTGCCATCAAAGAATGGGATTTTTCTTTGGTAATCAGCGGGCATATCATCTAAAATTTGAGGCAAAACAAGCAGTGTGAAACGTGCAACCATCAGTCTTGGTGGATTTGTCCTTGGAGGTGTTAGAGGAGTGTGCATAGTTTGTAAGGGGCTGGCAATGGGAGTTTGAAGCTGAGCTATTATGTAGTTATCAATAGACCGGTTAGCCCTTTCCGTATCCAAGTCTACAAGAAATTGTGGATTGTGGACAATAGATTCAACCACTCTTTCGGACTTGGTTTCAAACAACGATAATTCAAACTACTCGTAAAACTCTAGCTCTTCAATATACTCAAAAATGTCTGGGCCTGAATGAGATTTGAGCACGGGCAATATAGAGCTTTCTTGACGATGATTTATTGAAATTAAATTGGGATTTTTGTAGATGAACGGAGGGTTGGGATTTGGATTAGCCCTGGTGTATCTTCGAGAAACTAGCGTGCTATTGAGAAAAATCAAAGGACACAACCTATTTTACATTAGCCTATCAAACCCTAAACTTATCATCCAGAAGCTTAGAATTATTAAGAAGCAAGGGGATTTGATTTTTTCCCCAGTGGAGTTGCCACTATGTTAGCACCTAAATCCGCCTTAGGCTAAAAGAAGGCAAAATTCAGGGTAACCACAAACCATGCTCATTCTGGTAGCTAGCCCTACCAGAACAGGAGAGGGCTCTCTCCGAGTCACACTCAGTGAATATATAAATGAAAAGGCCTGAGATGACTTTCAATGAACTATTTATCTTAGGCTAATAAGTGAAAACAGAACAAGAAGTGATTTTATGAATGACTATGTTTCTGGGATGATATGGGACAAGTGGACCTCAATGAACAGATAAACTAGCATAAAGGCACGGATTATTTCGTGAGGCAAGGTAGGCGGAAAGCCTAGCAATTTATTTTAGGATAGTGTGGAATGGAGAGATTGACTAAGAGGGTGAAAAGGGCATGGACAACATGAATCCTTTTCAATAGAAGAATGAACACTGAACATGAAATTTTCCCACAGGTAGAGCAATAAAATTGATTTTTACCTTAGCTAACTTAGAAAATTTCAATGGAAATGAATATGAAATGAGCTATGAAACATAACAAGATACATACGAAACATAAGAGACACATGTGCTACATTCACAACCACATGAATCTCATGAAACAGAGCCACTGACTTTTATTAATCCTCTGTCAAAAATATACAATGCAGAAACAGAGTTTCTTTCCCACAGTCTCCCAGAAGTTACAAGCCAACCAACCCTTTGCAAATGGCTTGCATAGAATATATAAAAAGTGCTATGGAGAGATATAACTCCCAAGGGTTGGGGAGTTACTTTAATCATTACAAACTGAAGGTGGAGAGCCAAACGACAGCTACAGGTGCAGTGCCACAAACATGACGAATGACTTGGTGGCCCTTTGCCTTCCTTTGCCACTTGGATAACTGACCATCTGGAGTGAATATACTTATAAAACCACCTTAGGTGCTGAAAAACTTAAGTGCATATGAGTGGGCCCACTTACAAAAAGTCGAGAACTGAAATTTCACGAAATAGAGGCATTCTGGCCCTTTTTCCTATATGCGCCGCGCTCCTTTCCTGTGTGCATCGTGCCACTTTGAGGCCACTTTTGGAGGCCTTCTCGATGTCTAAATTGAGCACATGATAGCTCATGGGAAAGGTCCTTGAGTTGAATTTCCAACCCCACCGGAAGTTTTGAATTTGGAGCTTATTTGCCTCTCTAAATATTCATTCTCCCAAGACTGCTTCCTGTGTGTCAAAATAGGGGCAGTGAGGCCATTTGTGAGTGTATTTTGCCCTTTTGGTGGCCAAGATCTTCTCCAAATTTCTTGCTCCCAGTGCCAGTAATTTTTATTTCACATGTCGAATCCAAAAACACAAACAATTTCTCATTTGGAGCTCCCAATCTTACGCGTCGCGCCGATGGCACGACGTGTATAGAGAAAAAACCTGTTTTTGTGCCAAAAATTTTTTGTGCGACCAAAATTTTCCCAAATTCCTTGAAATTTGGGTTGGAGGTCCTCTATGAAGTGCTATGCTGTACCAAGGAAGCTTCAGCCAAGATTCGAAGCTGATCTTGCTCTTTTGCCTTTTTTGCTTCCTTTGTTGCTTCGCTCAATTTAGCCTTCAAGCTCCTTATCCAGGCCTTTGCGCTCATGTTCCACGCCCTATAATGACAAGCCATCCTCCTCAGTATGGCAGTGTCCCTATTTTCCTTTTCCATCTTTTTCCCCAAGTGTAGATTGACCTGATCCAACCAAGACTCACGGTCATTGTTGATCTCTTGCTCCAAGGTAGTGAGCTCGATCCCTCTCTGCTCGACAGCTTGTCAATTTTCACGAATGCTTTGTAGCTCCATGATTGTCTGTTGGTCCTCAAGCTATTTGTTTTTCTGCTCCAGATACTTGATGACCCATCTAGCCCTCTCGAAATTCAGTATCAAGTCTTTGATATTTGTGTCTTGCTCCTGAAAGGTCATCCTAAGTTTGGCATTTCCAGCCTCTGTCTCTTCATCCAGAATGAGGATGACACCGGTCTCCTCTGTACCTGATGGCCCCTCGTCATGCATGGGCTCCTTTCCCTTGTCCAATACCTGTGTAGTCGATGCCGGAAGCGAGGCCCCTTCCACCCCGGGTGGAGATAACACTCGCTTGGCTGCTGCAAACAAGTGCCTACTGCCTCTCTAATATGTAATGAAAACTGGCATGGTAGTGGTCTCATGATGCTCATGCTGATAAGAAGAACCACCCAACTCCTGCTGGGGCCCTGATACTACCTGTGGTGTGCTGAAGAAGTCACGGGAGATGAAGTCCTCCCAAGCAATGCCTTACGATCCCAACTGATGACCTACCAAAATCCGAATGAGAGCGAAGTGATAGACACTGTTAAGCTGCTACTGAGGGGTCTTCTGCAGCATGAAGGTGTTCATCCTCTCTATATTCTTTCATATGAAGAATGGGAGGTTCATCATCCTCACCCTGTTAAAGTGCATGAGGAGGCGAATATGATAGGCATACAGTCTAGAGAACCTCCCCTCATAGCTGAATCATTTCATGATCAAACTCATGAGTGGAGCATACTCATTCTTCAAGTATCTGAAGGGAAATACTATTGTGAGCTCATCCACGAATCTAGTTTTGATGTAAGGCTCATAGTGATGCCTTTCCACCTTCTTCTTCTTATGCCACTATTCCCCAACATTTGGAATACCTGTTGCCAATGATATAGCTTCGGGTGTCAAGGTGAAAGTGACCCCGGCCAAGATAGACTGACCTCCATGTAGATGAAGCACAAATAACTAGGCCAACTCATGATGAACTCTGACATTTGTCACCCTTTGACAAAATTCGAAGCATGATACGTACTAGAAGGATGACATGGCAAGAGGGCATGCTTGTAGCTCAGTGAGGGTAGTGGGTTCATCCCTGACATGTCTGCCACTCTTGTGGTGTCTCCTGGGAGCCTGCTCTTCTGAAGATGAGTCACTCTATGTCTCCCTCTCATACTCGGACGAATGTTGTGATGACATGACTGCAATGTGGGCTGTGATTAGGTTGCCCCTTTGATGATGGTGTGAGGTTGGGTGCCTTTGTAGTATCTGTTACCAAGGGGAACAATGAAACAGGGATTGTTAGGAGGGAGTGATGAAATAGAAATAGGGGTTATAGGGAAACATTTGTTAGGGATGTGGGAGGAGTTTGGGATTTTTGATAGGGTAGGGTTAGGGGTTGTATTGAGCAATAGGAGGAGGGGAAAGGGAATATGAGTTTGGTAGTTTAGGGCAGTGATGATAGGAAAAATGGTATAGGGAAACAAGGGAAAAATATAAGGAAGGGAAAAGGGGACCTTGGCATCAACAATACAATCGCACAACCCTAGCAAAATGGTCTCTTGGTGTCTTCATATGGTTGCTTTAAGAGTTTTGTTTCATCTCCATCATTGGGCATAAAACCACCATGTCTTTAACAAATTTGATGGAAAAGTGGGTTAATAGAGCATACCTTGCAAATTTATGTGCTTCCCAAAACAATTTGAGTGAACTTGGCACATTCTGGGCACTTTGGTTCTGTGAGCCACTCCTCTATTTGTGTGCGTCGTGCTCTAGTTTGTGTGCGCCGCACTCCAGGTGTGCACTGTGCGCGTTATAACTTTTAACTAGGGGCGGGGGCTGTGTGCACCACGCCCTTAGCTGTGTACGCCACGCCCTTAACCTCACCTCCAACCGACCTTTCGTTGCTTGTTTACTCCTCGGCATGTATGTGTCGCGCCTTGGGTGTGCGCCACACGCATTACAACTTTGAACTGGGGGCGGGGGCTGTGTGCGCCGCGCCCTGTGTGTGTTCCGCGCCCCTGATTATGTGCGTCGTGCCCTGAAAACCGACTCCCACTTACTCCAAATGCTCACCAACGCACCCCAATCTCTTTGCAATGTCTCCCACTGGTTTTGATTTGCACAATGCCTCTGATTGTGGTGGAAAACTTGCATATAAATCTTTGGGAGAGATGAGTTTGATTTTTGCTTCTTCAAAAACCCATTTTCTAATGTTGTGTTTGGGCACTTTTTCATTGACTTTAGAATACACTAATTTTCACTTTCCCTTTGAAATTTTAGCTCAAATGACGAAATTTGCGGCACTCTTTGCAGGGATTGCATGACAGGATATTTGGCCACGGAAAGCATGACTGCCTCTGAAAAATCAACTGGTGACTTTTTTGCAAATTTTGTCATAAATGACACTGTTTGACTTTTCTTCAAAACAGAGTTTTGAAGAAAAGTCTAAGTATATCCACATGACAATGAAGCTTTCAGAACCATAATTGTGTAAGGGCCTCACTCTGGCCTGCATGGCTCTACTAGACATGTTTCAAGTACCAAATTGATGATTTCCTAGACCTACACCTCGAAATGACCTTTGTCCTTTAAAGGACTAGACCTTGACTGTCATGGACTTTGATGATGATTGACAAAAGACCTGAGCCAGCAGGAGCCAAATATGAGGGAAGGAAATTACTATAATGACCTTCTCCGTCATATTATGGCATGCCCCTAGCAGAATGAAACTGGGAGAATGGAGCAGGACATGTAATCATGAAATGCATAAAGTGTTTTGATCTCTGATAGAGGACTTGACCAAACCGACTCTAACAAGTCTTATTAAGGATGGGCAACAATAAGGTTTGATGTATTGACTTTGGTCTTTCCTTTAACTATAGAGAGGATGACCTCATTTTGGTGATACTCACCATTGTATTGTATCATAGACTATCAGACTATGCATTCTTCTCAAGATAATTTGATGTTGGAGCCAATGACCATGACCATGAATGTCCTAGCTTCATTTTTTCACTCGATGCCCATTTTCACATGTCACTCTCCTGAGAACATACATGGTCCCTTTAGTTCTTGGATTTCAAAATGGGTCTCGATCGATAGTATGTAATTCACTCAATCTAGCTCTATTAGAGATCCAACCTTCAACCCATAAGATGATGGTTGTCAAAATTTGTGTCAGTTCAAATTCCTTGGTTAAATGGTGCTTATACAATGGGAAAAATGAAGTCCACTTGGGTTCAATCCTTCACTCTCATTATATCATGAAAAACATATTTTGTTTCCAAACAAGTCAATGGTTCTCTCATTTAAATATCCAAACTGAATCTATTTCAAAGACTACATAGAGTGATGATACATAATAGAAAAAGGAAAGGGAAACTCAGTCCCATCATTGTAATTCCTTGATGACATACAAATGCTGAAATAGAGTTTCAAAATGATAGAATTCAAAATTACACAATGGAATAGTGCACTAAACAAGGGAAAAAAACATATTCATTTCATCATATGATATGCATGGAATGAGCTTTATGGGCCTTCTATCTGAATCCTTTTTGATAAAATCCCTAGGGAGATGCACCTGTTTCCTACACGAAATCCTTATATACACTAACAATGCTCATAAAAATATTTTCAGAGAGAAAGAGGATTTGGAAAACTGTCCAACATTCTAAAACTACTTGACAAATAGCATAATGCTTATTATTTTCACATAAGCCCATTTGGGAAAAATATCCTAACAGCTAAATGTTTTGGAAGTAAGACACCTCGCCTTAAACAAAATTATCCTAATTTCTAATTTATACATAAAAACAAAACAAAAATTATTCTTCTAAAATCTATGTGGCTCCATTGATCCATAAATAATTGGTTCACCTAGGGTTATGCTCCTCCATTAGACTCCCCAGAATTAAAAAAATTTGACCTCTCGGTCAAATGTCTACAAAACCATCTACGATCATAAACAAAGTTTTCTTGTTTCTCACATACATGATCATGATGTTGCTTCACCCCAGAGTTTATTGTCAGGATCTGAAACTTGATTCAACTCTACACCACTAGCATTGTTGAGACGATCTTGCACATTTAGATTGATGTTGGTTGTCCTCTTCCTTCCTCAATCCTAGATTCTACTTTGCAATTGCTTCGTCTCTATCATGATGGTTTAGTTCCCTCCACAAATATAAGTGCTAAAAATTATCACTTTTTCCCTACCATACCATACATCAGTTACTACCTCTATTAGAATCATTATTTTCTCAACCTCTATATATAATCTGCATTCATGTTAGTAGACATTGATTTTTCCATTCTAGTTTAAATTATTGCTACCATTCATCATCATGAACATTTTTCAAAGTTGTAGGATTTCATTAGATCCTCCACCATAGAAAATACCTCAGACATATTGAATTCACATATACCAACAAAATTCATCCTCCTCGTTGCCTTCAACAAAATACACCACGGAAAATTGTTGTCTCCTTTCAAAAATAAAATTCTCCACCATATTTCTTGTTTGGAAATGAAATAAATTCTCATGAGACATACTATCTCATGTTTCTTCATGTTTCCTTTCTGTTATCACTCAGGTTGTTCCCTTTGACTCCCAAGGGAATAGCAGCCGAGGTAACCACTGACCAATCTTTTAGCTGCAGGTCCTAGTCTACCTGCAACCAGAGAGGGCTCTCTCTGTATAGTTTTAGCTTTGTTTGATGACTGTTTTAGACTAGTTATGATTCACTGTTTGTTTGATTTTGGTGGGTTGATGATTCTCTTTAGAACTGAAATTCGGAATTACTGGACAGTTTGTTCCATTGGGCAATGGAGTTGAGATATTTATGCTTTAAGAAATAGTTATGTGAAGACAAAGTGTTGCTGTAGAGCAAGTTAGGCAAATGTGAAAACAATATATCAGATTTGTTGATGGGTTGGTGGAACATTAGTAAGTGATAGGCAATTAAGAATCTTTCACTATGCTAATGAAGAAAACATGGAAATAATGCTTGAGAGCAGTTGAGAATTCTTAAACAGTATTCACCATGTTAGGATAAGCTGAAATATGAGTAGTTAAGAATTCATATCTATGGCTAATCCAGCAGAAAACATATTTAGCAAATAGAGATTGAGCATAGGGTGTTCAGACCAAATCCTAGGCTATTCTTTTTCTCTATTTACCGAGATTATGGAAACATGGAATTATGGAAATAACAAGAAAACACATACACAGTTAGAAGAAACTTATTGGTTTAGAAAATGACACAGGAATTCTACAACAAACACAGAGCTTCAACATATCCATCTCAGACAGTATTGACACCAGCAATCTCCATCAGCAATTTTATTCACAAAAGTCCTCAGTATACAAAAGAGTTCTTCAGAAAGAATGCTCTTACAACCGACCCTCAGTGCGTTATCTGAGGGGATATTTATACAAAATAGGGTGTGAAAATATCTTAGTGAAGAGTTATGGTGCAATAAATTGCACCACCAACTCTCTTACAAAAAAGTAAATGATACATAAATGTAACCCTAAAAGGCTGAGATAGCCGACATTCCTTTGTCAGACAGATTTGACTTTTGGCTGCAAAAAGTAGGTGGTAGCAGTGCTTTAAATGCTGCGTTCTTTGGCTTGATATTCTGAGTGGATTGCTGAGTCACCTGTAAGCCGCTTGCTGTACCTGTTCTGCTAACCTGTTCTGCTGACCCTTTGCTGACCTGTTGCAAAAAAGGTAAACAAATAATGTGGATTTATCTGGGAAAAATTTCCAACATTGCTTGCCACCAATCAGCCGGGGGCAACTGATGTCTCCTCATTTTCACCACTACCTCATCTGCCTCTGTAAGTCTATAAAAATTGGGAGGCACCTCAAACAGATGATTAATCTCATGTTCTATGAAAAATAAATTCTCCAGCTTGTCATAAAGGGTTTGCCCAGATGGGGGCCCTGTTTCTTCTGTGGAGCTGCTGGAGGCTGTGATCTGGTTTTCTACATAGTTATCTACCCTTGTCATATAGTGCTTATAGGGCAGCAGCTGTCCTGTACCAGACACTAGACTTGGGAGACCTTTGTCCTGCAAAATAGCCATTTTGGCTCTGAACTCATCTATTTCTTCCTTCATCTCCTGGCACTTCCTTTCTAGTGTCTGGCTGAAATTCCTCAGTGTTAGCACCTTTTTGGCAGTGAGGATTGCCTCCGTCCTGCTGGATATTTGTAAATCAGCCAGCTCCTCCCTAGTGTGGTTATTAAGGAAGTGGATCATCTTAGTTGCCTGTTCAGGCATTATTCCCAGGGCTGCCCTGGCTCTCTGAATTTCTGTGTGAGCTATTTCTGTTAGCTCTACTTGCTCAAAAATGGATTGGATGGACCTCCATTGATCTTGCATAGATTTGCAAATTTAGCCCAAACAATCCTTTTTATTTCTGCTAGGGTGTTGCCCAGCATCAACTCTTTCTCTAGAGTCTTTATTTTGGCCTCCAAGGCCTTTACTTCTCTCTACTTTTCTGCCACAGTCATTTTTGGCTTGTCATAACTGGCTTCTAGCTTGGCCAGTTTCTCCTTGGCAGCGTTTATTTCTGTGACTTGGCCCTCAAGCTCTTTGACAGCCTTCATCATTTTTTCCATGCTTAGGCTGGATCCTGCTGCTGCTGTGGCTTCCACAGTTGCTCCAGTTGCTGATGTAGCAGTGGTAGGTGATGGAGCAGTGGGAGGAGCTGTTGTTATTTGAGCTGGAGGGGCAGATTGGAGGTTTGTGGAGGTCTGTGGTGGCTGGGAGGCAGTTTCCCCTTGTTTATCCTGCATGGCTTTCTCCAATTCTGCCTCCATCTCCACTATTCTCTGGTTCATTAGCAGGAGTAATTCCATAGCTTTGTCCACCTGCTTTTCTTGGGCAAGCTCTGCTGTGTCAGGATGGATAGTAGGAGGCAATTTTGCCTGCCTCCTCAATGCAACTATGTCATCCTCCTTTTTCTTTATAAGGGCCTTGACACCCTTTGGATCCTTTGGGTCATGCCCAAGATCAACAATAATGTCCTCCAAAGTTTTTATTCTATTATCTTTGGCGGAGGAGGACAATCTTTCCAAATCCAGCTGTCTGTTGGTATGTTTCAGTGATTCTTTTAGCTGATGGGCCAGCATTGCCCTATCAGCAAGTGTTGCATACACCATTTCCCCGGTTTGCTTGTGCAGCTCAATTTGGTCCATGGGGTGTATGTCTTTGGCAAAGACCTCCAGATTTGTTTTGTAGTAGTCAGCTGGGGTCTTTGGGTGTGGAACTCTAGGTTTAAGATGAGTGAATATCATCTTTTCATCTTTGAAGTCAAAGGCAGCCATCAATCTTTGTTTTTTGGCTGGGGTGGTGTTGAGGAACTGCTCATATAGCTGCACCCTCAGTAATTCATTCTGAGCCTTGATCTCTATGAACCCTTCTTTGACTGTGGCCTGCTTTTGGCCCTACTGTCTGGAGGAAGATACCTCCACGGTGTGCTGTTGAGGCTGTTCAACCTGGGCTGAGCTGGTGGCCGTCTGTTGGCTTGCTTGCCTTTCCCTGTTTTGGCTTTCTTCCAGCTCTTCCCTCATTTCTTCTTCCGCTTCAGGGTCTGTCCTTGGCCTTTTGGCCTCTGGTTGCTGCAATGACCCTGTAGGAGGTGTTATTTCTTCTCTGTCCCTTTTCTTCCCTCTTTCATTATTTAGAGGGGTCTGCAATACTGGGTTTTGGATTTGTTCAGTTTGCAGGGGAGGAGCCTGTGTTGTTTGCTGGTCTTTTGAGGCACTAGGCTGCCCTGTTTCTGTCTCTTGATGCTCATCCATCTTCTCCTTTCCTTTGGCAGTTGTTGCTGGAGCTTGCTGGATGTCCTGTGCAGTTGAGGTGCCTTCTTCTATCTGGATTGTTTGCTTGAAAACCTGTTGACAAGAGTCCAAGTCAAGAGTTTTTTCCAGGTCTTTTACATTTTGCTCCATTAATTCTTCCTGAGTCAATTCTTCTACTATTGATCCAGGCACCCATTCATCCTGATTTGCAAACTGTTGTACTTGTGAGAGGGGGGTGTGTTTATAGGCGTGCAGCCTGTATTTGACTCTTCTTGCACTTATGAAACCTTCAGGGTCATAAGGGACCCACCAGAAACTCTTCTTGAGTTTGAGTTGCTGCCCTAGTATTTGGTCAGCTTCCTGCCAACCATCCTTTTTGTTCATTGTGAATGGGCCTAGGTGATCCTTGAATTTCAGGTTGGCCTTCTTCTTGGCACTGTGAAAATGTGTTAGGTCTGAGTTTATCAGTTGCCTATAGTACTCCAGAGCAAATAACCTCATGGGAACGTACTTCGGGAGTCTGTATGGACAGAGCTCACAACCATAAATTCTGATGACAGAGTGGTTTTGGTACAAGTACCAGTCACCGATTTTGTAGCTTCTGGATAGCTGCAAAATCCTCTGCATATCCTTGGATAGTATTGCAGGGGGATTCCTTTTTAGCAGGCAGATGACTGGATATACAAATTGATCAATAAACTCACAGTATGAGTAAGGGGAATCCTGGACTTGGTGGAAGACTGAGGACCAGAAGATCACAGACCTTCTTTCACCTTGTGAGTCCAGCTTTTTGATGGAGCATTGGAAGCTGTCTATCTGATAATACAAGAATAAGTGGTAAATATATGAGGAATATTTAAATATTGCCTCCCTGTCCAGTCTAGTCAACTGATCATGTATCTTGATAGCAATGTACTTGGCATAGTTGTATTTGATAGCAGGGGGCTTCATAGGGCTGTATGCAGACAGCATGACCAGCACAGTTATGTCAACATGTTCATTGGTGGTGAACCCCAGCACAGAGGTCACCATGTCTATCAGAAGCTTGCCCACTTCATTGAAATCTTTGTATGAGAAAGGGGGTGGCCCAGAGGGTTGGCAGTCTTCCTTCATGAATTTTCTGGCTATGGCTTCAATGTCTGGATCAGAAAGTCTGGAGCCCACATCTAACAGATAGTCCATGGAGAAAGGGTACAGCAACTGGGTCTGTTTGTAATTAAGCATCTGGTTGATGGAGTCTACAGTTATGTAGAAGAGGATGCTCCCAGATGGAGACCTCACAGCCCTGAGCTTTTGGTCATAATTCTCTGCACACAGATGGATAATTTCTGGGAATATATTGACAGAAGGCAGAAAGTAAGTGGGCAGATTGGACTGCCATACCCCATACAGGTCACTGCCATCTAAGTGAGTGTTCCTTAATTGACAATAGGTCTGCAAATGGTTTCTTTGTGCCACAAAATCTGTGATGAGAGCATCATCATCCACCAAAGGTATAGCTTCTAGCTCTCTGTTGGGTGGGTTAATGGGTAAAGCATCCAGAGCAGCTGAAGCTTCCATTGTTTTGGTTTTTGCTGGTAGTTTTCACTGTGCCTCAAACTTGGTTTTAAGAGGTATACTGTTCTCTGTCTGCAGTGATCAGTCTTGGAGGTTTTAAAGGCTGTCACAGGCTTAACTGCTCTGGGGGGCACTCTGTTTCAATGTGGCAGAGTGTTTTTTAGCTGGATAGCTGGTCAATTGCAGAGGTTTTGCTTATCAGAGGTGAAGGAGGATGCAATGCAGTGTTTCTAGCTTGTGGCTGGGCCTTGTAACTGCCCTTTTGTGGGAAATTTAGGCAGAGTTTTCAGCTGGTCGCGGGTTTCCCTGGAAGTTTTTCTGTGCAGGGGTTACAGAGGTCTCACTGGCAGCTTTAAGGGCGAATTTTAACCATATGGCTTCTTGAATTATAGTAGTATTTGAGCAGGAAACATGATTTATATGGACAATGAGAGGGCAAGAGGGTGCCTGCGGCGAAATACCTGTTTTAATGGCGTATGGGCAGTTGCAGCGGTCGAAGTGGTTGGATTAAGTATGGTTGAATCGACAATGAAGGCAGCAACAGTTGTAGCGGATGAATTTTGCTTTTTGACCGTTGGAAATCAAATTCGCCTTCAGCTGAGCTCTAGGTTGTTCGGTAGAAAATGTTAAAAAACAAGGGTTTTTTCCCTTTTTTATGCATTTCGGGCGAATTGGCACTTTTTTGTGATGACGTCATGCTGACGTCATGATGGGCCCAAGTACGGAGGAGATGACGTGGCAGGTGACGTGGACGCCTAGGTGGCATGGATGCCCAGGTGGCATGGCCATGGTGGCGGGGTAGTCAGAGCAATGCGTGGGGCCGGGTGAGGTGGAAGCACGGCAGCGGTCAAAAGGTGGGGTGACGTCACGCTGACGGAGGCGTGACGTCAGCGTGAGGGGGAGGGTGGTAAGCGGTTTCCCCGGTAGGCCCTCAGGCGGTAAGTGGTTTGGAGGGGGGGGCAGCGAACACATCCCGCGCCTGACACATGGCAGGGGTACGGCGGTAATACCGCCCATCGCCCGGACGCAAAAGGTCGGGCAGGTTCATAGGCGGATCAACCGCCCACCGTTGGATGGCGGGGCGGGAGATCTGACGGCTGGCGGAGATCGGGACATGCCGGCGGGTTTGTGCAGTGGGGACCCGCCCTTTGATTTGACGTTTATTTTAATAAAAGGCGCGCGGGGGGGGGGTAAACTATAGTCTTTTGGGTTTTGTGGGTTTATTTGCCTGCGCGTTTTTAATTAAAATTTAATTTTTTCGACTGTAGACAATGGGTTTTTAGGGCGGAGAAGGGGAAAAAAGGATTTTTTAGGGCGGGGAACTTTTGGGTGTCATCTTTTTGCAAAAGGGTCATGGGTAGGAGGGGTTTTAATAGGATTTTTTCTTTGCAAATGAGGGTTAAATGACCAGAATGACATGGAATGAGAGGAGGTGACCCGGGGGGTTCATCAAAGTGACCAGGTGTCATTTTGATTCCCTTTCAAACAGACCATATGGCTATAGTACCAGGGGAGGGATATTTATAGACATTTTGGGGTTTATACACCATGGTGTTTATAATAATAGGGATAATGGGGTATAGGGAGCTAAGTAGTAGGGTTAGTTGTTAACATGGAGGGAACATATGAGTGAGGGCTAATTCAACCAAGTTTTCTTTGAAAATATCTGAAAGTCAAGAGTAGATGAAAATGAAAAGAGTTTTACACAGAAAATGTGGCTTTTGAAGGCCATTAGTACCATGACAAAACTTTGAGTTTGTTGTATGAACCAGTAGATGAAGGGGTGTTAGTAATGAGTGATACACAAATGAAAAAACGAGGGAGTTAGTCATGCTCCAATGTGTTGCCTTTCTTGTAGATGTTTCATCACCTTTGGTCTTGAAAGAGACAGTACTTCTGCAACCCCAGCTACCTACCCAACTAGTTCTCCTAACATTTTTTGTTCCTTCTTGGAGGGTGCACTTGGACTTAAAAACCCTTTGAATGCCTTTTTCTTTTCATTGGCTTTTTGCTTTCATTTCCTATCTAATACAACCCTTATTCCTTCCAAGGTCCCAGATTAAGCAGTTGGGAACCTTATCTTCTCTACCTAGCTACTTATCTGCCAAGTTTAACAGTTTGGACAGATTTCCTTCTTTATTCTACAACATGAAATTGAAACATGGCATGATCCGTTTAACTGTTGGATCATCCATACATTGATCCTATCAAGATTGAGACACACCTTGTCTGCTTGTAGAAATATGGGATCTTTGCATTCAAAGCAGAGCATATTTGGACCTCTGATCACCAATCATGAAATATGAAACCTATTGGTATAGGTATCCAATAGTGGCTCCACATGGGGATGGTTTTTCTTTTGAAAGACCAAGAACAGCAGGTCAGATTGCCTTGGGTCTTGACTGTGTGTGCCAACTTTCTCAGATTTGCCGCTTTGACATGCTTTTTTGTGCTTCTCTTCTTGGTGGACCTCTGATTTCTTTACCTACTGCTGCCAGCTATCAGAAAACTGTAAGACATTTGTTTTTACATATATGAAAATATATACAACAGCCTATGTACAAGGGGAAACTCAGACTGCAATTATGGGTGATATTCAAAGTAGTGTTTGAGCATCCTGCCATTGACAGGACCTTTATCCAAATTAGTTTCATCAAGGTTCTGGAGAAATTAGGTGTTATTTCCCTGTACTGCTTGAATGACAAATGGCCCTCTCCAAAGGGAATCAAACTTTCCATGCTTTCCTTTGTTTTCTCTCCTTGAATCCCACTTGAGAACTTTGTCACCTATGTTGAAATCCTCAACTTTGGTTCTCCTGTCAAAAGCTTTCTTGAGATTCTCTTGTAGGATCTGAACTCTGTTGTAAACTTGGTCCCTGGTTTGCTGTAGGCATATAATTTGGTTCACTCTACTCTGTATATCATTAGGCTCTGCTTGAATTTCCTGTAGTAGTTTCATGATAGGGATCCCTAGTGATGAAGGAAACTTGGCTTCTAGTCCATAGACTAACTCATATGGGCTAACCCCAATTGATATTTTGGTTGTTAATCTATCTGCCCACAAGGCATTGATAAGTTTTTTGTGCCAATTCTTTTTGTTTTCTTCTAACACTTTCTTTATCATACTCACCAGGCTTTTGTTTGAAGATTCTGCCAAGCCATTTCCTTGGGGGTAATATGCATTAGAATGGCCCAAGGTTATGTGAAATTTATGATAGAAGCTGATCATCTTCTTGGATCTGAAAGCAGCAGCATTGTCAGTTATAATTTTATCAGGGCATCCAAATCTGGCAAGGATATTGGTCTCAAGAAACTGAATGATGGTGGAGTCATTTGATTGTCTACATGGGATTGCCTCAATCCATTTTGTGAAGTAATCTGTCGCTGTCAGAATCCATTTATGTTGGCCTGAAGATGAGGGATTGATTTCTCCAATGAAGTCCAGGCCCCATTGCTGAAATGGTCTTTCTGTTGCAATAGGCCTTAGAGGTAATGGCAGTAATTGTCTTTTCCCTTCAAACACTTGACACTTATGACATGCAGTAGTGAATTTCTTGACATCAGAGAACACAGTAGGCCAATAGTATCCAGCTCTCAGTATTTTATCTACAGTGGACTTCCAATACAAATGCCCACCACAATCTCCTGCATGGAATTCTCTCATGATCTGATTTGCTTCATTTTCCATTAAACAGTTTAATAAGATTCCCTCATGGTTTTTCCAAAACAGGTTTCCTTCCATGACACAAAATTTTAAGGCTTTCATTTTTACAAACCTACTCTTAGTTCTAGACAGTCCTGGGGGAGCACACAGGTTTTGCAATACATAGCAGATGTCAGAGTACCAGGGGGATTGCTCAAAGGCTACTTTGATCTTTGGAGTCACCAGCTCCGGTTCACTGTCTAGTTGGTTAATGTCTAGGGCCTGGAAATTTGTTTCAAACATCAATTTGGCCAAGCCCTGCCCTTTTATGAGTTTTGTAGGTTTTATTTCTATGTCAAATTCCAAGATAGTTGCTATCCACTTGCCTCTTCTGCCCTCCAAGTTCTCTTGTGTGAGTATATCTTTGACAATTGGGCTTGGCACATAGGCTATTATGTGGGAATAGAGGATGTAAATCCTGAAGTCCTTAATGGCTTTGACCAGGGCATAGGCCTGTTTTTCCATGATCTGA
>APFE030067094.1:11671-38554 GCA_000404065.3 Pinus taeda | reverse complement strand
GGGCTAACATAACTTAAAGTAGCTCCTGGATCAATAAGAACAGCTAAAGAAAGGTTTGAGATTTTACCTTCAAATTCAACCATAGATGGCTGGTACTCCGCTTGGCGGTCCTCCAAGGCTGCATTAATTCTGGGTACACTACGTGCCACGTCCCCAACGGTCGATGCTTCATGAATTTGGGATATTTGGTCCGTCCCCTTTCGCTGCGGGAAGTTTTTGACATAGTGAGGTCCTCCACAACCCCAACATTGAACTGGAGGTCTGGTCATCCCTTCACTTTCTGGCCTAACAGGCTGTTCACTTACTCTAGATTCAGTTGCTGGCCTAGCTCGGGACGCACTTCTTGCTACAGATCTACTGTTAAATCCTTTACTAGCTCCCTTACTTCCATTGCTGCGACCTCCCTTGCTGTTTCCAGCCATCCGACTACTCTTTTTCTCATTCCATCTTTTGTTTGAAGTATCCCCCTTCTGTTTATTCTGCTGGTAGCAGATCCTTGCTTTTCGAATGGCTTCATCCATGGTCCTAGGATTGTCAAACTCAATCCGCTCTCTTATATATGAAGGTAAGCTGCTCACAAACCTTTGAACCTTGGCTTTCTCCTCCTTGATATAAGGTACATAGCGTAGCAGAGAGGTAAAGCGGTTAATGAACTCATCCATAGTCTGCTGCCCCAGTCTTAAATCATGGAACTCTCTCGCTTTCTCATCGTAGAAACGCTCAGTTAGGTACCTTTCTTTGAAGTATTTCTGAAACTTCTCCCAAGTAATGGTTCGTTCGCTGACCCCCTTAACAATCTTGATTTCCTCCCACCACAAGGTTGCCTTACCTTGTAGCTGGAAAATAGCCAGTCTCGCTTTCAAGTTGTGATCATATTCATACAACTGAAAATATTTATTCATATTTATTAACCATGCTTCTGCTGCCTCTTCCTGTTCGCCATCGAAATGTGGGGGTTTAATCTTCCGGAATTCTCCCTGCAGCTCCATTTTCTGACGTTTTGAGGTTTGTTGTTGTGGTACATTGTCAGAATGATCCTCTTTGCCTTCTGAATTTTCAGGTACATTCTGAAAGTCTTGCTCCTCTGTCACCCTCTGCTGTTCCGCGCTGGGGTTAGATGAAGGTGGATTCTGCCTGTCCGACAAACTCTTCAGAATTCTTTCTTGTTCTACTATTAAACGTGTGTTGTCTTCTCGCAAACGTGCCATCTCATTTTTCAACTCCTGAACAGTTTCTAGTATTGCAAGGTTGGTACTTCGTGTTGCCTCACCCAACTGTACCCATAGTTCTGGATTTTCCTGAGGGTTACTGCCGTCTCCTTGCATTTCGTTACTTTTCCCTTTTTCTTTAGCTTGACTGCTAGCTTGTTATAGTTTTGTGTGTCACCCCTTCATAACAGAACAACAGTTAAATAATTTTATCAGTTTTTCATGTAAATATACATGGTGTATTCTCCTGCACAGTGAAACATGTCGTGTTGAGGCCACAGTGTTGTAACTGGGCTCTGATACCAATTTGTCACAACCCTTTCAACATAAATATACATAGTAAAAAAAAATTTTTTATGGTCTGAATATTAAAACTCATACCATACATATGAGCTGATACACCATATATTACCACCATGTATATTCTCACGCGCTTCATCTAATTGTCATTTAGTCAATCATTATGCTATGCATGGTTCACCATAATAAACTGTTATTAACTCGTTGATTGACATTGGTTTCGTTGTTTGCATTATGGTGTTAAGCGATAACATAACTTTGATGTAACATGTATGTTGACTTCTGAGCCTAACCCCTAAACCCTCCCCCAGGATACGGAGTATTTAATGGGCTCAGGGTTTGGAGGTCCGGCTGTAGATTTGGGCAGGCTCAACTCACCTACCGCATTGGTTGTATCGGCTCACAGCTGGCCAGGTGACATGGCCTGTACACACAGCCATGTGACACCTCGGCCTTGGGATCCTCGGCCTTCCCGCCTCTTCTTCCCGCTTCATCTGAACGGTCAAGATCTATTTTGGCGATCGAAGGGTGGAAATACTTTCAAGGGTTTCAAGTCACTACTTAACCTCCGTGGGCCAAGGTCGGGGTTCATTTGTTTGCATTGCTTTGTCGGTTCAGCTCTCTGCCGAGACTTTGGTTCAATCTTCCCAGACTTACAGTTACCACCTGCAACCTCTCCAGAGGCCGTGAAGGGCCCAGCTCCGGATTTCCTCAGGTAACTTACGCTCTTGTGATTAATGGATAACATTCTTGTTATTTCACCGTAATGTTATGGTTGATTTAATGTGTGCCTTTCTGCTGTTGGGCGAGCACAGGTGGAGCTGCTTAACCCGTTCATGGCGTCGAGGTGATGGTCTCGACAGCCCAACCTTCTCGGCGGACACAGGTCGGTTCTCAGTAATGTTTGCTTGTTTTCCTTTATGCGAGCTTAGAACCTATCGTTTCTGAGTGGTGCTCCCATGTTTTGCTTTCAGACCGCCGAGGGTTTGCCGGTTCTGTGCTTGAGTTCAATGAGGTATTCTCCAAGAGAACCCTCATGGTTGCCTTATGAACTATAGGCTAGTTGTTTTAGAGTTTTGACTGGAAGTTCTGTTCCAGACAGAACCCATGTATCATTTTTCTTTGTTTTTTCATGAACTAAAGTGGTTTTTACGCGGCCGGACTTGGGTCTTTTAATCTTTTGTGTAACTTCCAGCATCAGCCTGGTTGTAAGCTCACATTGAAGTTGGCGGAACCAGGTTCCTTTTTTTTAGTACTGCCTCTATTTTTTTTGTTGTATATGCATACTGTTTCCTTATCAGAGGTACACTGCTGTATTGTTTTAATTGACGACATAAGCAGAAACTTGTCATTCTGTTCAAGCCCTCTGATGGCATAAACTTTTCGTTTTGGATTATATCTAAGGATATTCGTCTAATGTATATTCATTTTGCTTATTGGAACTAAATGTCGTTGCCATTATACTTGTTCTGTATACTTAAACGCTGTATATCTCAGCGCTGCTAGAACTCGTGTTTTCAGTTTATTTATATACAGTTGACTCTTATGTAACAGGTTCAGATACATGCATGCGAATCTAAACCTTTTAGCTTTGCTATTGATGCTCTCAATATATATATGATGATACTTCCGCTCTATTTTCTTTAGATTATGAATATCGAAATATACAGAAGTATGAGGGTTTGATCCGCCATTCATCGTTCCTCATTTGAACTAGTTTCACTGTTCTTTTTGTGGAAAGGCTACGGTTAAACTCGCACTGGTTACACTCAGGGGCAGAGTCCCATATAGCTGTAGGATGTTTCTCTGTGTAACTATGTAGCTGTTTCGTGTTTCATCTACCATGTATATATGTATATTTTGGCATGCTCTTTCCTGTACTGTTTCAGCAATTGTAGTCCGGCTACTGCCGTGACCTCTTTCCAAACGTTGGGGTTCCAGGCTCGAATTTCATAGTTCATAATATGTAACGATAATTTATGTTTCAGATATTTCGGTATAAGTTTTCTGATATAGTTTTCCTGAGCATGTAATACCTTGGTTATTTCTGCCTGTTTCGTGCCATACTCTGCACCCTTAACAGACATTGGATAATTTAACCTAGGCAGTTAATAAACTAATTCTGGCATTGCAGAAGCTAACTCAAGCGTTCTATAATCTAGCCCTCTGTACTTTTAATAACTGCCAGTTAGTTTTTCAACCAGGTCTATCAGCGGATAGCCTATTCCTTTAACTAACACCACATTTATGCGGATTCCAAGTACATTGTAACAGTTCTAAGAAACTATAACATTTCTTGTTTAACTACTGTGGTCATTTATAAGTCTCTTTTTTAATGCAAAAAGGACTCTGAGGTTAGAATCCGTACCTGATTCGCCAGAGTCACATTTAGATACTCGAGCAAGTCACCTGTGCTTCGAGTCTGCTCGTCCACCCAGCCATGAGATCCATCTTCCTGACGGAATTCTCTCCCCCGAGCTATCTTGCAGGCTTCAAGCCCTTAACAAGATCTAAGCACCTAGTGCCTGGTTATCTGGTCCTTACCAGACTTAACCAATTTCCTCCGTATATCCTCTTTTCCTTTTTCCTTTTCTCTCTGGAAAAGAATTACTTCTGTCTGTCCCCAACAACACAGAACTTCCCCCCTACACCCAGGACTTTTCCTGTTTGGGAGGGCAGTTTAAATCAGTTATTACAACTGCTTTCCTTTCTTTGAAATACACCTCCCAGAGGCTGCCAGCATTTCAAGAAAATATTTCATTTATTTAATAATGTAGTTCATCACAGTTTTGTTTCTTTTAACATAAACAACAACTACTACTATATTGTCTTTTTACCACAGTAAAATCCACATTTACATTCTACTGGGGCCATTACAGAGTCCCTGAAAGCCTCTTTTCTGCAATCGGTCCCAGGTCAAGATGCGTCCTTTACAAACCATCCAAGGGAAGTGAGTTACCTTGGGCCACCAACCTCCCTTCCAGATCTTTTTCCATATGATATCTTTCCCTTCCTGATCTTGTGTTACTTGTATGTCGTAGGCTTCATTTATAGTAAAGGTTCCTTTGGTGGTGTGACCCTATCTCAAAATGTCAGGGTCCTGGCGAATCGTTATCTACCTTGTCCTTAGTTCTTTATCTAGATTTTCCCATTGTTTTGTTTCAATTCCCTGTTTCCATTCTTCCTTTATCTTCCATCTCCTCCAACTTTCCATTCCTTTCTCTTCCTTCAGTATTGTTCCACCTCATGCTTATTCATGTCCCTAGTGTACTAATATATATCCCTAAGCTCATGTCTCTCTATCATTTTTCCTCTTTGTTGCCACGATTTTGTATTGTGAACCTTCGAGAAGGCATGATGATGAATAAGGTGCCTGTTGCAGGCTGCCAAATTGCACACTGTCGATCCTTTTGGGGGATCTTGATATCTTAGGATATCCTCAATTCTCACCAACATTTTATACTTCCATGTCCAGCTTTGTTTCCATGGATCTAATCCCTCGCCCATGGTTTGGTTCTGGATGTAGGGGTCTCTAAAACCTAGCCTGCCATCCACTTTCTTTTTTATCAGGCCTTTCCACGATACCAATGCCCATTTCCTTATCTGTTGGGCTCTAGCCCACATGATTTTTTTTTAAGATATCCACCATTTTGGAACACGCTCCTTTTCGAGCAGCAATTCCAGAGAATTGGTATATTGGTATCGACTGTAGCACTTCTTTGAGAAGCACTATTATGCGAAATATGTTTAGAGATCTGAAAGTACAACAATTGAGCTTTCCTTGAAGTTTATGGATGACGTCCTGCTAACAAGGATTTCTTAGAGGATTATCAGAGAGGGGCATACGTAAGCATTTGGATGACAAATTTCTAGTACTGAACCCTAGGATTGTAGCTAGATAGTTCTTGACCTTCCCTTGGGTATTGAAGAAAAAATGCAGAATTTTTCATTATTTATCATAGTCCTTGATGCGCCCATAAAGGTGTTTAAAATGTCTCTAATGCTCTGGGCTTCCCTCCGGGTGACTTGACAGAAAAATACATTCCCGTGATAAATGAAGGTTGTAACTCCAAGTGAAAACCAAAAATACTTAGTGTGATTTACTCATCACTAAGAAAACGCAAAAAACTTAGTGCGATTTAAGCATCACTATGAAAACACAAAGGTAAAAGACTTAGTGCGATTTAAGCATCACTATGACAACACAAAAGACTGAGTCAGTGGGGTTGCATTGTAAATGTCTGAAAAACTAGTTTTCACACCCACCAATATTTTCTCCATGATTTTCTCCTCCTCACTACCTCTCACAGTTTCACCCTCTCTAACTCTCTCTCACACCCAAATGACTTTTACATTCATACTTATCTCCACATACAAATTTGACATTAATACATTATAAAGCAAATAATAATACACAAGGAGTTTATACAAAATAAATGGTTTTTTGAACTTGGTATTGTGGAGTGTGAGAAAAGCGGCAGTTCATACTTATCTCCACATACAAATTTGACATTAATACATTATAGAGCAAATAATAATACACAAGGAGTTTATACAAAATAAATGGTTTTTTGAACTTGGTGTTGTGGAGTGTGAGAAAAGCGGCAGAGTAAATATTTGTCCATATCTATTTGCAAAATTTATTAAATACCTTAAATTCTCTGCTTTGGGGTGGAATGGTCAGTGAAGTAAATATTTGCCCATATTTATTTACCAAAATTTATTAAATGCATTAAATTCTGTTGCTTTGGCTCTCGCTTCAGTACTTTCGCCTTCAAAAAAATCGCAAGGGAGGAGTAATTCACTGAGCAACTATAGTTTGTAAATGTATTTAAATCGGTGGTTAGGATTCATATTTCCAACAATCAAATGTGTTACAGAATTTCTTTACGCACGTCTATTACTGTTTATTTACTGCACCTTTTGTCCATTTTACGACTTGCATCTTAATGATGAATATGTCGGATATTGAAATCTACTACATATTTGGCAGCTTTGCGCGTTGGTCAAACGATCGTTGATATATTTGTCTTGTTGTTTTCTTTTACACTTTACGGGTCAGAATATGTCAGAAAGAAAAGACTCGGAATTCACTCAGCGCGGGTGTGCACATTTATTTACTTATGCTTTTCCAATTTTTTGGTGGGGAACTTCCAGAAAAACCTCGAGGGTTATTTTCAATTGTACAGTTGGCATTGTTAACTTTTTAATTTGGAGTTGTCTATAATGTGTTTTTTGGAGATTCAATGGAATCTGGCCAAAGAAATCGAGGTTAAATCTTGATTTGTTGCCGTTAAAATGGTTTTTTAACTGCATATTTGGATTCAGCACCCTGAGAAACCACTAGAACACTTTGATTGTGCATGAACTAGCTATCAAACTTGCCATTTCAATAAATTGCTGCCGGATTTTGACCGAAAAAACCCATCAGAAAATCTTTCAAAAAATCACATTATAAACACCTGCATTTTATTTTAGGGCTGCGAAAAGTGTAAAAAAATCTTTTACCGTTACTGAAGAAACAATCGTATGAAAAGTCCTTCCAGACAGTTAGTTTGGACGTGTGTCGCTAATATGTCATTAGTCTTCGAATATTTGTGATGGATAATGCACATACACACCGTAGAGTATATCCAAGACATATACTATCGGTTCATTCTCTAAATTTGTACACGTATCTCATTTCTTCAATAGCACTGATACGTGATACTATTACCCACACCCAAGATTGTTAGGTTTTACTAGGAAATACTTTTCGAGGTTTTCGCAATGTAATAAGCACATTTTATTGACGTTCTCGCAATGTAATAAACACTGAAAACTAAGAGATAAGTCGTCCTATCCAACTTTGCTATCATGCATTCACAAGGGTTTAGGGGTTGGGTAACAAGGGTTTAGTGGTTGGGTTGCATCGTTTCCAAGACTCTTCGTCCTAAATTACGATGATGAACATTTAAGAGAAGAGGACCTAGGTACGTTTTCTAGATTTAGGTGTAGTTTGGATATTTTTTATTAGAATTTCGGGAGGGTCAAAAGTAGTTAGAATTTGGGCAAAAAATTTTAAAAATTCTTGTAGGTCAGTGTTTGTATGGTATTTTTAATGGTGGAAATAGATTCAGCACCATCAAAACATCTAAGACACCTAAAATTTTGATATATAATAACTATAACTTGGATTTACAAAAATCCTTACCAAATTTTCTATAAATATGACTAGAATTTCCATAATTTTCCCAACTTCTCACCTCCTCTTTATACTACGCATTTCCCATTGGTTTGAAAAAAACCGTATTATTGCTTCATGGACTGGCAGGATGAACCGTCATTAGGGTGGCGAGGCAACCCTATCCCGATTGCAGATTATAAAAACCTAATTACATGGCGTCTCGGGCCCACCTTTCCATCTCCGTTTATATAGACGGCGTCGTTTTTAATTACCAAAATTAATTATTAAAAAAATGGACGTGCATACATGGAACATACAATCGAATTGTACATACATGAAATATACGTCTGCCACGGTTTTGACCGTTGGATACCATGGCATTACAATTACCATCACATAGTCATCCATCGAGCATTTCACAGTGAATTCAAGACGCAACCCCCGCCATTTGAAATTTAAAATTTGAATTTTGAAAACTATAAACAGGGCCTTCCATGAATTCTGGAGAACCGTCTTTTCTGCACTTTGTTTCTTCATAGGCATTTTACTCGGTGTTTTTTTAATTGTTGGTATTTCTTGGGGTGATATTTGTTGTTTTTCTTTTCAAAAGGTCATCTTGAATTCACTTCTCCACTTTTAAAAAAGAGTATATTAATTTTTAAATTAAGTAAATCAGTTTTAAGAAAGTAAGTAAATAAATACAGTAATTCTAATTGAAATGAATGGATACAATAACTCTGTATATTACTTTTTAAATTAAGTAAATCAGTTTTAAGAAAGTAAGTAAATAAATACAGTAATTCTAATTGAAATGAATGGATACAATAACTCTGACCATTTAATTAATAGTAAAGTTATTTTTCTCACTAAAATTAAAATATTTGAAATAGGAAAAGTTAAGATGGTAATGGCCTATATAATTTAATCTTTTCCTTTATAATTTCCATCAATCAACTATGAAAATACTTTGGTCTATTTTTATTTTATTTTTAATGGAATAAGATATTGTATTTTCTTTTATTTCTTTAAAAAAAGCTAATTTTATAATACTATGATCAATATCAATATGTTATAAATATTTAAGTTTTAATAAAAGAAATTATTACTAACTATATTTTATATTTTAGAGTTGTATATTAATTTCACATATTTTACACAACAACCTATTATTTAAGAAAAAAATATTAATACTAACGATAAATAAATAAGTGTAATATGTAATATTTTATTTTAATGCGTTTAAAAATTAAGATTAAAATATATATATTTTTATTTAATTTATAAAGGCTTATTCTAAATTATAAAATAAGACTTTTTCACTGTGTAAAATAATTTAAAAAAAGAATGTGATTTTTTCTTTTTTGTTTAGAATGTATTTTTCGATGCTTAAATGGATTTAGCATCCTAAAAAACATAAAGACACTCCAATTAGCTTTTAAAAATATCTATCTGATTTTGATTAAAATTAACCATAAAACATATCTATTTGCTCTATAAGTTAGACTAAGCCATTTATTAATTTTATTTACTTATTCAATTTATTAATGTTAATTAAAATAAATAATTCAATTTTATATACTCATTTATTAATTTTAACTAAAATAAAATTATTCGGTGGTTCCAAATTTGTCCTTAGTAACCACAACTACCGCTCATGAGCACCAAATTGAGAAAGTTATCCCTAAGAAAGAAGCAAGTGACAAAGAAATTGTATTTTCCACTCCCAATTCTCGTGAGTTGAGGAAAAGTGGAGAAAAAAAGTAGAAAAACATAGTTTTGCCTTATTTCTATGTGAGTTTTTCTTTTTAAGATATGAAATAAGGTTAGTTTGCTTGAATGCTTACTAACATCTACAACATGTAATTTTGTTCTTTTAAATAAATTTACTATTTTTCCTTTAGGAAAAAAATAATGATATAATTATAAAATAAATTTTAATTTGTGTATTTAATTAAAATTAAAATTGTATAATACTTTTTTCATTTTCTTTTATAAAATAAAAAATAAAAATATTATTATTTTTATTTTATTAAATATTAAATTTTGTAATTAACTATATTATACATTATAATTCACCTAAATCAATTTCATATTTATTTTAAAATTTTAATTTTTAAAATATTTATTAAAATTAAATAAATTTTAAAAAATTATGACATAAATATTTGATAAATTTCGACTTAAAATATTAGATTTATTATTTACCAAATTTAACTTTAGTTCGTGCAAATAACTTAATTTAATGATAAAATCAATATATGTATTATAATATCTTTTAAACTTTTAATTATCAAGTATTTATTGAGATGAAATAAATTAGCAAAAATGAATTTATATGAATATTTGGTAAATTTAGGTTAAATATATTTATGTGAGTTCATATATTTTCATCGAACTAATTTAATGTTGGTAATTCATTTTAAATGATAGAATAATTAAAATTAATGTTTTGAATTATTTTCATTTTATTATTGTAAAAATAGATGAAATGAATTATTTTATATTATACCAATTTATTATTTTTTATTTTGTGAAGTGAATTCTATTAACTTTGGAAATTAGAGATTATGTCAAGGATTACAATAACTCATATTGATCTATCACAAGGGAGATTAAACCATATCAAAAAAATGAATGTACTCTTGAAAGCGACAAGCCACATAACTGGAAACAAATTTTTAAACATCATTAAATAACTTAAATAAGGATAGTAGCATATTTTTCTTTGTAAAAAACCAACTACAAAAGTGGAACTATGAGGAAGAATCATTAAACAAAAATAAATCAAGATAGTAATGTATTTTTCCTTGCAAAAAACCAACTACAAAAGTAGAACCATAAGGCAGAATCATAACAAAGTCAAGTAAGGGGTTCATAATTAGAGCCCACCATTCGGATAGGAGTTATTGGATCTGCAAGAGGTATATCAATTGTTGGTCAAATGTTGAGATGGTGTTCTATCCTTGCCAGCCTATGGTCCATATTCTTCATCCCGCTATTAGAATCTTTCAAGTGCCGATGCTTGTGATCTAAGGATTGTAGCAAATTCTTCTGAGACTCATGGAAATCCTATACAGCTAATACAAGTCTATTGTCTGCATATATTTCTTAAATCTTCCTCACATATGTGTCGTATCAGGGATCCAATTTTTCCATTCTACCAACACTTTAGTATCCAAGGGGGAAGCTTTGTGGGAAGAGGCTTCCCCACTAGTCGAAGCCATTTCCTCTTACACATGAACATGTATCTAGTCCCTATATTTGGTTGTGAAACTATTAGTTCAGTGATGTAGACATAGATTTACTTTACTGGAATGTTCCTCATAATAAGCATCCTATTAGCTTACTTGAGCTCTTTGTCTAGGAATGGCAAAGGAAACACCTGGAGCCTAGGCTATGGAAAATAATCTACTATGATAAAAAAAAATCTCTCCAATAGCCACCTTGGATTGGCCAAAACATCTGAGGTAAATAACCTGAAATGCCATAGGGGAGGCACCCTTTCCAGCTCAGCAAACACCCCCCATCGTAACTTTAATACTCCACCCCTACTAACTCCTTGTTTCCATGCAACAAAAAGTTCACAAAGCCGCTAGTTAAAACAGGTTGACGCCAAAGAAAATATTTCAAATAAAAGATACAACTACCATCGAACCCATGTTGACACTTGAAATCTAGTTGACTAATGAAAACCCAAGGAGTCTCATAACAACATATACCACCATTTACCAAGGACACTCTTAAACCATAGCCTATGGCCTTGAGTCTTGGTTATATTCACTACATCAACAAGAAAACACTAGCACCCGAGATTAAAACAACCCCAAGAAACTTCAGGATACATATGGCAGCGATCATCCCTAGAAAAAATAACCCTCCAATTACAAATCACTAGAAGATGAACAATAAATCTAAAAATACCAACCACCACCATAGTCTAGGAAATAGGGAATGAGACGCCCAAAATAACTTCTAAATACAATAGACATAAGACATAACCAGAAGGAGGACTCCAATCATGAGGATAACTATTACATGAAGTGGAAATAGAAAGGATCCATCATAATTTCCTGAGTTGAACAACAAAAATCAAAATTGTTAGACTTTAAGCTTCTGTAGTAGATTTTTGGAAAATTATGATCCAGATTATCCATAGTTTTATGTTCAATATGTCAACGTTTCGAACCCCAAAGGGGGTCCATCATCAGGACAAAAAATGATAGATTATGAATGATAGATCAATTGAGAGAAGAATCTTTTGACTAGAACAGATAAATAAATTCATTTGTTCTGATCGGAAGATTCTTCTCTCAATCGATCTATCATTCATAATCTATCATTTTTTGTCCTGATGATGGACCCCCTTTGGGGT
This sequence comes from Pinus taeda, assembly GCA_000404065.3. Taxonomy (NCBI): domain Eukaryota; kingdom Viridiplantae; phylum Streptophyta; class Pinopsida; order Pinales; family Pinaceae; genus Pinus; species Pinus taeda. The sequence goes on along the minus strand of APFE030067094.1, from coordinate 26,508 downwards.
TCGAAACGTTGACATATTGAACATAAAACTGCGGATAATCCAGATCATAATTTTCCAAAAATCAGAATTATTTCCAACTTTTCCATGTGGGAGTTTGACAGTCTACTCTTTAGGAATTTAATGTGGTGATTCCTTAATTCAATATGAGAGCTAGAAATGGAACTTGCAAAAACCATAATCGCCAACTGGTGACACTCTCATGTATCCCATGGTGGTGAAGAACATAGTGCAAAGAGACCCTTCACTGTACAATTTTTTCCTCAACTACTCACCCTGCTGCTGCTTATATCCTCATACACATCTTTTGTCTATGGATTTCAGACATGAAATCAAACTATCTCGCTCTTGTTATGGGCTATTGATCCAAAAAGGTGAATCAACACAAGAATGTATGTCATTATCGCCACCCTCCTCGTCACGCGTTTAGTGTCATCTACCTCATTCCCCCAACATCTTCTCAATTTTATTCACACGAGGAGTGTTAATACCCTGTACATATCGATTACACTTGTTGGGGGCATGTTGCAATGTCCCCCAACCTACTAGACTAGTGAGGAGGTGGAAATGCACACCCCCCCCCCCCCCCCCTCACTCTTTGCCTCTAGTTCACCCCATGAGGGGTAGATTTTTACCAAAATAAATCACTTAATTAAAATGTTTATGAAAATTAAAATTACAACCAAATAAATTTTGAATAATATTGATTAAATAACTACAAAATCAAAATTGTTGATTTGTAAAAGAATCATATAAAAAATACTAATACATTTAAAAAAATAAAAAAGAATAAAACTTTGATATTACATTAGTTTTTGTTTTTTTAAAGAGAAAAAAATTGTAATTTTATTATGTAAATAGGGAATAAAATTACATTATGTAGACACACCTTATTTGTATGAAATCTTGATTGAAAACGTGTTTGTTACAAAGGAAATAATTAGACAAATAAGGATTAGGGTATGAAACCCTAGGGTCAAAAATCCCCAAACCACCGAGTAGAAATATTCAAAATGAATTAAGCACACATGGCTGACCAAAAATAGAGGCAAAGCACACAGGCTCGCATAAAACCCATATAGGGGTAAAAAAAAATAAAAACTAGCCTGTTGTGTGTGGAGCATGATTGTTCAAAGGTCTTTGTTTCAACGGGATGTATACCCCGGAAGTTTTGTACACCCCTCCACCCGCGGGGAGTACGGGGACTTAAGTTCCCCCCTGCGGGCTCCGGGAGGGCCATCCCCCCGGCTGGGGTTCGGAGGCCAGCAGGATTCCCCGGCAGGGGCTCGGGCGGCAGCGCCATCCGAAGCTAAAAACCAGATGTAAAATTTGCCTTGTAAAAGCATATTAAGTAATTTCTAGTCAATCTTTGAGCCGTTCATTAGCAGTATGATTCTTACGGTAAGAAAAACTTAGTTTGTTAGGGTTTTTTTTCCTAGAAGGCAACCCCTCTTTTGTATAGAGGTATGGTATTGGCGGCGACATTGAATGTGTATTCTGTGTGTGAGCGAGAAACAGAGAGGTGAGACTGTGAGAGAAAACAGAGGATATTACAGCGGCTTTGCTGTAGGTTGTGTCTCTTCATTTTGCTGGATAATAGAAAGGAAGGACTGGCTGTTCGAGGTGGACGTAGCCCAAACTGGGTGAACCACGTATATCTGTGTCTCTCTTGTTTTGTGCGTTTTCTGTGTTTATATTTCTGCAATATTTTATGTGTTCCATTGCTTCGTAATATATAACTTTCTAACATAGCCGACATTGGATATAAACTAATAGGAAACAAAGGTTGGGAAAAACAACCCATGGCATGGAGAAACAATGAAAAAGTGGTAGAAAACCCATTAACAAACAAGCCATTAAAAACTAAGGTTGGGAAAAGCAACCCATGGCATGGAGAAACAAGGAAAAAGTGGTAGAAAACCCATTAATAAACAAGATCTGGGCACAAGCCACCTCGCTAGCTCAAAATATAGACCCTGAACCATTCCTTAGAGAAAAAGTTGGTCTGGAAAAACCTAAAGAGAAGGCTTGTCAAAAATCTTACAATGAGCAGAGAAATCGACACCAGACAACGTTTGCGAAGTGCAAAGAAGAGGTTGTGAAGCATATCTTCCAAGAATAAGAGACGATCTAGGATAAAGACAAAGGCATACTGATAAATGCAAAAATCCTATGTTGAAATAGAAGAATACTACCCAAAAACCGGATCCTACCACATAATGGACCAACTCCAATGGTCAACAAAAAACCTTGGATTGAAGAGGGACAAAGAAGATTTCCAAACAAATGATTTCCACCCAGCCCTACTCCCCCTCGACTCTTACCCAATGGACCACGCAAACATGTGACAGAGAGAAATGGAGAAAACAAAAATAGCAAACCTCAACAACTGAAACTCATCCAACACAATGTAGACGATGCCACAAACTAGGATCCACACTTGCAAGGAGAAGGCAACATAATGGAAAATTGGAAAGGGAGGCATGAACATATGTCGAAACAACTAGGGTTACCTACCCTGTCCCCGCTCCCTCAACTAAAATTAAACTTTCCCATCAATTACATTAGTTTGTGTTAAATTAGATTATTAATGAATAATTATTAGGAAAGTATAAAGACAAAATAATAAGGTTGAAGCTCGGTAAAAATTGAAACTTTTTATTGACACAAATGTAATAATAAATTCTTTATTAGTTTTCCCTTATTCTTTTAATTGTTAGAGTATTTCCACTATTAAATTTTGGTGTGTTATATTAGATATAAAAAGTCAATTTTTATTAGAAAGATACAAAATTAAAGTAGGAAAAATAATGTAGGTAACAACTAAAGAATGAAAATAAAAAATTTTGGATTAGATAAATTTCTTCCAGAAGATCATATCCACCTTTCATTATCTCATCCCTTAAAAGTTACACAATGATTTTACAGTATTTAGATTATTGCAAACTCATGCTTCTCTCTTGTAAATTTTTTTTGTTAAGCTTGGCAGGTCCATTATATTTTCTATTATATAATAAAAAAGTTTACACCACACAGATTGACTAGGTGGCCTCAACTTGCTCCGAGGGGAAACCAAGTCTATTGGTCACCGGTCAGAGTTAAGCCATCCAAAAACAATATTGTTTCAATATTTCTAGCTAGGCTAGATACCTCCCTATCTCATGTCCAGGCAATACATAATTGTAAAAACTGACATTTGCAACATAAAAATTAAAATCTAACCGAATAGACCAAAGTTATGCATGGGGATGAGTCTAGTCCTTCTGTTCCTTTGAGGCAGATGCGACCGAAGCAAGATCTTTAGTTGTTGCCCCTTGCATGCCATACAACTCTAGAATGCAAGGGATGTGGCAGTCAATTATATCCATCTTGATATCCTATTTGTGTAGCTGGAAGAGAATTTTCTCCATGTCCTTCTTGTATTTCGGCATTCCCTAAATTGTCACCGTCGTACTCACAGATATCTGCTCCATCACCTTGTTGAGTAAACTCTTCATTACCCAGTACAAGTATAGTGTTTGCTTGAACTGTGTGATTCTCCCTCTAGTGTTCCCTGGATCTGGAACAAGAGTCCTCAAGTTATCCATCTCTTCCTTCGTCTCACTTCCTTTCTTTACCTCTTCTTCCCATTCTTCCATCAATTTTCGAATGCCAGCATCTGTCCCCTCATGGTAGGCTTCTGTTGCTTCAGTGATGAGGTGCTCTACTGATTTTTAACACCTACGAGTTTTCGAAGTGCTCGGCCCCATATATGTCTGGGGGGCTAGGCCTCTCCTGCCGCAAACACATCCTCTCACAGCAATGGCCATAACCAGTTTGCCATAACACTCTTGACACCCAGAAAAAGTTGGATTCAAATTCAGAGTTTTCATAATACACCACCTTGCATGTGCATGATTTTCCTCTCCTCCATTTCTCACCGCATACGTGTAGTGGTGGGACGAAGCCCACAGATCCAAGGGGAGGTCTCTAACCCTTACTCAAATTCCCATTATTCCATTTCCCCTTACTATGGATTGCATGCAAGTCATCTTGCTCCATCTCAAGCCAAACCCACAGGCCCTCCTTGAATCTAGCAGTACCCTTGCAGTGGTACCATATCCTTTGTCCCTTGTCCCAAAGAGAAATGGATTTACCTCTCAGGTCCCTCCGACTAGTTTTCCACTCAGGATTCCAGGCCTTTCCATCAATCTCATACCGTTTCTAGCTATCCCAGTGGTTTCTTTGCATACTACAGTTGTGCTTGTGACCCGATCCCCCTGCCATCAACTTCCCCCTACCACTCTCTACAAACCTTGACGCCTCTTGAATTGCAGTGCCTCTATCTAGTTTTCTCCTGGCCTTAATTACAAAGCACAAAACCTAATAGCCTTGCAACAAGCTTCCCCCCCCCATAATCATGGTTTTTACCCATTTGGGAGAATGTATAGACATGAAACTAGGCCATGGCAAGAAATTTCCTCCCCCATTGCCACCACAACATTCAATTCCCCATATTTTTAGACTCTCTCTACTCCTTTCCCCCCAGCATAACCCCAACTAGAACATAGATTCAATGATGAGGCAAAGTCGAATTATGTACCTGATTTCTGCAAGCGTCTGTCCACAACCAAGGTTTCTCCCGTTCCATCGGCCTTCCATTGTTCTATATCGTCACCCTTCTCCACAGCATTTCACTCCTGCGTTGCACGTCGAATGACCTTGCCTACTCCACAACCCTGCCTAATTTCTTATCTCGCCACCTTGCCCACTTCCCCAACAGATATTCGTGCTGAAGGACACCATGCCCTCTGCCTTGAGCATGTGGGGGATGATGGTAATAAGTGCCCAGGTGCTACGCACGGTTACACCCAAGTTATCTTGACTGATGACCCACATCCTGATCAGGAGCGTGAGTTACTTGGCTTTTGCTTTCATGGCTCTGTTTGAATTCCTGAGCTAGTATTACCTCCAGGGGGTCAAAGGTTGTATCCCAAGGTCAGATCGGCCATTGCTTTTCTAGCCTATCATGTTGATGATTGCACCCCCAATTAGCCAGGAAGTCGGCCCCTTTGTTTCCATCTCTCCTGACATGTCTGGCCTATATATAATCAAATTTGGGAATGATTTCGCCTATCTCTTGGATGAGTCTTGCAGTCCTCGAACTCTAGCTAAGTTTATCCCACTTAGTGCCATTGTTTAGTTTTTCCACTGTATTTATGACCAGGGTTCAATCTAGTTCCACCTCTAGGTTTCAATATCCCATTCTGACAGCTATTTGGAGGCCCTGCCATACTGCAGCAAACTCTGCCTTATTTTTACTCGCTATCTTGTAACTTTCTGCATAAATACACCACGTGTTAGCCTAGGGATCTCGGAAGAGGCCACCTAGCCCTGCCTCGCCATGGTTTCCTTTGGAAGCCCCATAAAAGTTAAGTTTCATGAATCCTTCTTCCGGGGAGGTGAAATGGGATTTGGAGGTCATACTCGCACTACTTGTCTTCCATGCTTTAGTAGCAATCATCCTCGGGGCTAAATCGAGTTTTGTAGGATTCAGGGTTCTTGGGGAGGCACTTGCCAATCCCCTTTGTGCCATGTCTCTGCAAGGATTATTTCCCTTATATTTTGGACTATGTCATCCCATACTTTCTCATGTGATATTGCTTTATTCTTGAAAATTATATGGTTTCCCTCCTTCCAGATCGCCTAGAGAGTGAATCCTAGACCTAGACCCCATGCCCGATTTACTACAGGGCTTGAATATATATGGTTCTGCCATAAGAGAATTGTTCCTTTAATTCTATCTTCTTATCTCTCTATTATTTCGAAAACTCCTTGCATTTCCCTTTGCTTCTACTCCGCAAACTAGCATGTGTTGAGGATATGCTCCATATCTTCCCTATGTTGATGGCATAGATGGAAAAAGGAGAGTCCCTGAAAGCCTCTTTTCTGCAATTGGTCCCAGGTCAAGATGCGTCCTTTACAAACCATCCAAGGGAAGTGAGTTACCTTGGGCCACCAACCTCCCTTCCAGATCTTTTTCCATATGATATCTTGCCCTTCCTGATCTTGTCTTACTTGTATGTCGTAGGCTTCATTTATAGTAAAGGTGCCTTTGGTGGTGTGACCCTATCTAAAAATGTCAGGGTCCTGGCGGATCGCTATCTACCTTGTCCTTAGTTCTTTATCTAGATTTTCCCATTGTTTTGTTTCAATTCCCTGTTTCCATTCTTCCTTTATCTTCCATCTCCTCCAACTTTCCATTCCTTGCTCTTCCTTCAGTATTGTTCCACCTCATGCTTATTCATGTCCCTAGTGTACTAATATATATCCCTAAGCTCATGTCTCTCTATCATTTTTCCTCTTTGTTGCCACGATTTTGTCCAGAATCTAGCTTTTTTTCCATTGTGAACCTTCGAGAAGGCATGATGATGAATAAGGTGCCTGTTGCAGGCTGCCAAATTGCACACTGTCGATCCTTTAGGGGGATCTTGATATCTTAGGATATCCTCAGTTCTCACCAACATTTTATACTTCCATGTCCAGATTTGTTTCCATAGATCTAATCCCTCGCCCATGGTTTGGTTCAGGATGTAGGGGTCTCTAAAACCTAGCCTGCCATCCACTTTATTTTTTATCAAGCCTTTCCACGATACCAGTGCCCATTTCCTTATCTGTTGGGCTCTAGCCCATAGGATTTTTTTTGAAGATATCCACCATTTTGGAACACGCTCCTTTTCGAGCAGCGATTCCAGAGAATTGGTATATTGGTATCGACTGTAGCACTTCTTTGAGAAGCACTGTTATGCGAAATATGTTTAGAGATCTGAAAGTACAACAATTGAGCTTTCCTTGAAGTTTATGGATGATGTCCTGCTAACAAGCATTTCTTAAAGGATTATCAGAGAGGGGCATACATAAGCATTTGGACGACAAATTTCTAGTACCGAACCCTAGGATTCTAGCTAGATAGTTCTTGACCTTCCCTTGGGTATTGAAGAAAAAATGCAGAATTTTTCATTATTTATCATAGTCCTTGATGCGCCCATAAAGGTGTTTAAAATGTCTCTAATGCTCTGGGCTGCCGTGCGAGTGACTTGATAGAAAAGAATAATGTCGTCGACTAATTGTTCATGGGTGATGGGCATCTCATTGCCCCATTTCCTTAGGGCTTGTAGTTTCTTTTTATCATTAGGATAATAGCTATAATCCCCTTTAATTACAAATTTTCATAATTAAGAAGTTTGGCTATTATTGCACCTTGCCCCAGGGATGAGAGTTCTACCACATTATTAGTGTCAATGCCTAGATTTCCCACATAAATGTGAATAATTTAACCATTATCATCTCTAAATACCCCTCCAAAACTAGCAAGGGAAAGATTACCCCTAGAGGCCTTGTCAAAGTTTAATTTTAAGAAGCTAGCAGGAGGTGATTGCCACATTATAAATTGTAGGAAAAGTTTCCATGCTCTATTCACTGTAGCACTTGTAAAAGGTCCAAAGTTCCATTATTCAAACGTTTAATTCATATTGGTTCTATTCCAGTTTGATTGATCGAAAATAATGTCCATTCCATAATATTTCTAATCCAAATCTATAATTTTTAAGTACATGCCGATTTTTATGTTTTCCTAACAAAGGCTACATCTAGCTAGAACTTGAAAACCCCTTTTTTGTAGATTTCCTAGGTTATTTTTTATTTTATTTTTTGGAATGAAAAGCCAAAGGAAGAGGATCATGCTGGCCCATAGTTTGGATTCCCATAGCTTTTTCCATTTACTTTTGTTGGGGTGCCCTTTTCTACCAACTAGTAATATGTAAGCCTCCTTTAAGATGAAATATATTTTAGTCCAATGCCCCTATCAAAGGATATATTTCCTAGATTGGATTTTAATTCTTTTATTTTCCAATTAATATGGCTTCCTATGTTTATAAGATTATGTTCACTGACCAGTGTGTTCGCTTCACCCATTGCCTCCATTGTTGCTGAGATTGAGGTTGTGTCTAATATTATTGGCCCAATATTCCATATCATGATATCAAAAAAGGTTTTAACTCATTAAACTCCCCTTTTTACAACTTGGGTCATTGCTATTAGGAATCCTCCCAAAAGACGGATAAATTTATATTCCCTAATTTTCCAAAACCCTGTAAGATTGAATCAGGTATTTATTCTTATAGGATGAATTCCAAAGATGAGATCCCTTAATTCCACCCCCCATCCAAATTAGAAATTTATCATGTATTCTCAGCATGTATTTTTCCTTCCATATTTTTCTCCCTAAATATTTTGAGTATTTAAGCCACAACCACCAAGTTTTGACACCTATTCATTGAATATGGATTTTATGGCCTTTCAGGGAAACCCTTATCCTGGTTGTTGATTATCAAAACCTTCTTACATGGCTACCTGGGCCCACCTCTCTATCTCTACTTACATAGAAGGGTGTCAGGTTAATTACCAAAATTAATTGTTAAAAAAACTTGACAAACTCAATGGTGCATACATGGGATATACAACTACAATGGTTGCATGGCTACCTGGGCCCACCTCTCTATCTCTACTTACATAGAAGGGTGTCAGGTTAATTACCAAAATTAATTGTTAAAAAAACTTGACAAACTCAATGGTGCATACATGGGATATACAACTGCAATGGTTGTAGCTGCCGAGACAATATGATTAAGGAGACATTTTAGAGTGGATCTATAAGGAAGTCCTTTCTTGTAATCTCATGTGTTGTAAGAATGGGTTTAAAATTCTAACCATGGTTATGATTTGAAAATAACTACCTTATTCTCAAAATGATGCTTCATAATCTCCATCACCATGGAAAACACCTCTAATTGATAAAATATTACCTTTTAGGAATCTTGTGAAAATGAGTGGTTTATCGTGGGACATTATGATTATTTTAGGAAAAATGATGGGTATTTGTATCTTATCAATGGTCAGGGAAGCATAAAAAGGACCTTAGGAATATACCAAAGCTTTTAGGGATTAAGAATGATGAAAAATGAATTGAAACACAACATAGGACCTTTGTATGAGATCTTTGGCCTTTAAGTAGGAAATGGCTACTATTAATTGGTTTTGGGTAGTAGTGAGAGGTCTAGGGGCCTAAACCATGGTTGAAATGGAAAAAATGATTATTACACATGAAAATGAACATTATAGACTTTAGGCACTATTATCAAGGTTTCCAACCACACCTCATGCATTCTCTCCAGTGTCCTTGACCCCAAATGGTATTTTAGGTACCATTTTTTAATTTTACATAATGGTGATGGGCCTAATGGCCTTCACTATGTATGGCTATGAATTTATGTAATTGGGATATATATTCAAAAATAATGTTGGCTTCTTTAATTTTAGCTTTATATTGACAAACCTATTGGATCAACTCACATAAATAAACACACATCCATTTTTCCAACTCCTTATTCTTATCTTTGTTTTCAATAACATATAAAATATTAGTTCGATATTCGCTAACTAGATCACAAGGGTTTATAAATATTTATATTTAGATTTTAAAAATATAGATTATTTAAGGAAAACTATTGTTTTGTATTTTTTAATGAATTTTGTTTCTACATATATCATAGTTTTTAAATACATAAGTTTTATTTTATTTCCCCTACAAATTTTTATTTCCTTTCCCATCTAGAAAACATGTTATATGATGCACAACTACGGACATAAATCTACAAACTTGAAAAACTAATTGCTTATGTTAATACTCTCCAACTTGATCTTAAGAGTTGACTTCCTAATTTCAAGACATCAATGACTTTATTAACATTGAAAAATATGGAATGTAGTGGTGCATAGGAAGAAAATATTACGTACATTTAAACAAATTTGGTTCAAGAGAATAGATCATTTATAAACTAAATAAATGTCTTCATGTGAACATATGCATTACATTCTAGAGGGAAAGTAACACTTTACTATTAGAAAAATGTAAATTTTTCTTTTACCAATTTTCCATGAATTAAAGTTGTATATTATGAAATCTAACATGATTCTCTATATTTCATATTTATTACCATCTTCTGATAACTTGAGCATGCACCTCTAATAATTTCTATTAGTCAAATAATAATAATTTTTTATTGTTTATTGTTAACTTTATTTTATTTATTTATTTTTTTTATTATCAATTATTTAATTATTTAATTATTTTTAATTTTTTTATTATTTATTTTTATTTATTTATTATTTATTATTTATTTATATTTTATTTATTATTATATTATTATTATTTTTTATTTATATTATTTATATTTTATTTTTATTATTTATTTATTTATTTATTTTTTCAGATTTCTATTATAACCATTGTTACAGGAGAGAAGACGTGTCGGGAGATAGTAAGGAGCGCAAAGAGTTAGGGTTTCTAGGGTCTCCATGGCTCTGCCTTGACAACGCTAGTAGTAGTACTACAAAACTAAGCCCTGCAAATGGACCTGGAATGCACAATTGAGAAAACAATGAATGATATGGCAAGGGGGGACAGATCCTTTCCTATAGGAACATCACAGTAAGAGAATCGAGCCAGCATGGTGCAACTGGCGGAAACAGGGGAAGAAGTAAATGAATATCGGTCTTGGGATCCAAATGGCAAGCAGGTTTGGGAGGAAAATGCCTACCAAGAGCTGCCAAAAACCAAGATTCGTTATCCCGGACAACAAACTTGAGGAGTATTGAAAATACATGAAGGATCATGCCCTCATCTGTAAGTTCATTGGGGCATGGCCGACAGAGAAAGAGCTGATTAAATGGATCCAACAAAGATGGCAACCGAAAGGCCGCATTGGTCTCAAGCTTGGGGTGAAGAGTTTCTTCACAGTGATGTTCTCAAATCTGGAAGACAAACAAAGGGTTTTCGAAGATGAGCCATACTTTTTCAAAAATGTTGGTCTCTTCATTAGGCCCTAGGAAGAATGCTACAACCCAGACCAGGAGAAAGTCCTAGCTAACCCAATATGGGTGCGGCTATTTGGTCTACCAATGGAATTTTGGGATCCAAAGATGTTATAAGGAATCAGGAACTCTATCGGCACCTTTGTTAAAGTGGTAGATTCAACAAGAAAAGGCAGATATACCTCCTATGCATGGATCTTCATTTACATGAATATTACAGAGCCACTCCCTGATTACATAGAGCTGGAATACCACAATGAGGTATGGCCACAACCTCTAGAGTATGAACACATACAATTCCTGTGTCATCGATGCCATGAATACGACCACTTGTTTTAGGCATGCCCCCTCAACCAGAAAGAAAACCCCTATGCGGATAGGCGGACAGGGGAATCGATGGTTTAAGAAGATGGAGAAGGGTTCCAAGAGGTGAAACGAAGAAAAAGAACCCAGAGGCAGCCAGGGAACCAAAAAGTAAATCAAACAGAGAAAGAATAAAGACCCCATAACCGCTTTTTGGTATTACAGGAAGACGACATGGGAGAGGATATGAGGGATACCTCACAAGAAATGGGAGGCCAAAATGATAAAGAACCAGAAGGAAACAAAATGAAGAAGATGGTGATTGAGATAGATAAAGGAGCGACGAACACCATGCAAATGGTGGAACAAACCCTAATGGAGATTGATAACCATAAAGAAGACCTAAGTGCAGAAGAGCAAGTTATGAAGTGACTACTATAGGAATGGAGACATCTAGATGAAATATTCATCCCTGAAGACTAGAAGAAACTCTATAAGGACATTTTTCAAAAACATAAAGACAAGCAGGGCTCAACAATACTAAGCCAACCTAACCATTTAGGGGCCCAAGCCAGCCAAGGGCAAGAGGCGGGAACACGAGGGAAAGGAGGCAAAAAAAGAGGTAGGAGAATGATGAATGAATCCATACAGATGGTTGGGGAGTTGCTGGGGAATTCCGGAATAGTAGTACCATTGTCATAAGTCTTCCACCAACCTCTCAAATTGTTGAAATGATTATTACAACCTTGAACATTAGAGGCCTCAATAGTAGAGGCAAACAGAGGTACCCTAAAGAGAGACCGAATAAGGATAAGCCAAGCATAATGATAATACAGGAAACCAAAATTAGTGAAAGAAAACTAAAGGAAATTATGGAGCACTTTAAGCCGGAGTATCAAGTCATGCCTTAGGATGCTAAAGGCAATGTAAGGGGATTGACAATTCTTTGAAATCCAAAGGAAATATGGTTTGAAGACTGGTTCAGCCTACCAAGAATTCTCACAGGCAAATTTTATAATATTGGATCCAATGATTGGGTTCTATTTACAGGGGCATATCATTTCCCATATTCCTGGAGAAAGAGGAGCCTTCTTACAAAAGTTGGTAAACTTAAGAAACATATACCCAGAAGATCTGTGGGTAGTGGGCGGGGGGGGGTCTAACATGATCACAACCCCAGGGGAAAAAAAATGGTGGAATGAGAAGACCGAAGCAGATATGGAAGCCTTCAGTGAAACCATCACAAATTTATGCCTAGTTGATATGCCCACAATCATTGGGATTCATACTTGGAGCAACAGACGAGGCGAGGTTCATCAAGTAGCATGCCAAATGGATAGATTTCTACTCTCGGATCAACTGATAAGTAGAGATATTTTCATATAATCTTCGATCCTTCCATGCATGGGGTCAGACCATTGGTCAGTACACCTGGAGGTGGACCTAAAAGAAAGACCCGTGAATCACCCCTTTAGGTTTGAATATTTTTGGCTCAGAGACTCAAGAATCCTCAAAGAAATTGAAGAATCGTGGACACAAACTAAACAACAGGGTAGGAACAAGATGCACACCTTCCAATTGAAACTAAAAGAGCTAAAGAAGAAGCTCAAGAAGTGGAATAAATAAGAATTCATACACATTATAAAGGATCAGAACGAGCTCAACAAGCACATCATGGAAGTCCAACAAAAAATTATTTAGGAAGGTAGGTAGTGTTCGTGATCTTGATACAGGAAGAATAGTGATCAAAGGCAGAAGAACTCCAAATAATTTATACATATTTGAAGAAGGACAACAACAATGCTATTTGAGCAAGGATGATGAACACTGGTTATGGCACTGGAGGTTGGGGCATCTAAGATTTTGACAAATAAGGAAAGCATGCAAATACCAGACAGTTCGTGGTCTTCCAGACATCAAAATTCTAGACAACACCATATGCAAATCATGTCAGCTTGGTAAGAAAAACAGAACTAACTTCCCTGAGAAGGAAGGATCAGCCAGCAGGCCTCTTGAGCTAGTCCATACAGATGTATGTGGTCCATTTAGGACAAGGTTGCCTCGAGGAGAAGAATACTTTATATTATTGATTGATGACTTCTCCAGGATGGTTTGGTTAGGACTTATGAAGCACAAGGACAAAGAATTCGAAAAATTCAAATCCTTCAAAGCCTTGGTTGAAAATGAATCAGATTACAAAATTAAGTCCCTCAGGTCCGACAGAGGTGGGGAGTTTACCTCAAATGAATTTTTTGATTTTTGTGAAGAACATGGAATAAGAAGGGAATTCTCTATAGCTAGGACTCCTCAGCAAAATGGATTGGTGGAAAGGATGAACAGAACAGTCCAACAAATGGCTCATGCTATGCTTGATGAGACTGGAACTCCCGCAACCTTCTCGGGTGAAGCTGCATTTGTTGCGGTTGTTATTCTCAACAAAACAAATGTCCGAGTAAACAACACTCAAACTCCTCATGAGCTCTGGTATGGCGAGACTCCTTCGGTAAAGCATTTCAAAATTTTTGGAAGCAAATGTTATATTAAGAATATTGATGAACAGCTTGGCAAACTTGAACCTAGAGTAGATGAAGGCATTCTCCTTGGTTATTCTCCCCATAGCAAAGCATATAAGTGTTATAATAAAAGACTTGGAAGAATTGTTGACAGCATTGATGTAGTGGTTGATGAAAAAGGATACATTCCTAGGCACGTAAATGATGAAAATATCGAAGAGGATGAAGACTACCCTCAAAATCAGACTGATGATGAAGAAGAGACCCATGAAGAAGAAACCCATGAGGAGCTAGAGGAACAAATAAGGATAGAAGAGAAGCCTCCTTCAAGGTATGCTCAAAAGAATCATCCAGAATCACAAATTTTGGGGCAAAAGGAGGCAAGTGTACAAACAAGAAGAACAATTGCAGAAGCCTCAAGCTATTTGGCATTTCTCTCCTCCACTGAACCACAAAATGTAAAAGAGGCATGGAAAGATGAATGCTGGGTCAAGGCAATGGATGAAGAACTTGAGCAGATCGAAAAGAACAACACTTGGGAGTTGGTCCCTAGACCAAAAGATAAGAATGTCATAGGGACAAAATGGATCTTAAAAAATAAGGTAAATGAAAATGGGGAAGTAATTAGAAACAAGGCTAGACTGGTCTGTAAAGGGTATGCTCAACAAGAAGGAATAGACTTTGAAGAAACTTTTTCTCCCATTGCTAGACTTGAGGCCATTTGAATGTTCCTTGCTCTCTCAAGCTTTCAGAAATTCAAAGTATTTCAAATGGACGTGAAATCGGCCTTTCTAAATGGAGACTTAGAAGAAGAAGTATACATTTAGCAGCCAGATGGTTTCATTCTTGGGAATGATCCAAATCTTGTATGCAGACTGAAAAAGGCTCTCTATGGTCTTAAACAGGCTCCAAGGGCTTGGTACTATCGGTTGGACAAATACCTTCATCAACAATGTTTTTCAAAAGGTTCAGCAGATAGCTATCTTTATATGAAAATTGAAAATGAAAAATTGCTAATACTTGTTGTGTATGTAGATGATATTATCTTTGGCAGCAATGAAGAAGCTATGAGTCAAAGCTTTGCCTTGGTGATGCAGAAAGAATTCGAAATGT